>QEPC01009285.1:2353177-2368949 GCA_003113815.1 Sphenodon punctatus
ACCCGGAGCCAATATAATATCCAGGCACCCCTTCGTACATACCCCGATCCAACGGGTGAACATGAACCTGTTACTGTTCATGTCCCGTGGACTCCTGGGGACGTTATGAATTGGTCCCAAACGTTCCCCAAATTAAAAAAAATCCCCAGGTGAATTTAGGTCCAAGCTGCAGCAGCTTTTCTCAGTTTATAATCCAATTTGGGGAGATGTTGGAATGCTTTTGTCTGGTCTTTTAACTACGGAGCAGTGCTCCGCCCTTTTTAATCAGTCTCGATCAGGTAATAATCCCAATGGGCGGCCACAGCAAGACCTGGGTCACAGCACCCCTGCCGAGCGTGCTGCCTTGGGGCGTTTCCATGAGCGCCTGCTTTCCAGCATTCCTGAACTTGTTCCGCCCCAGCAAGATTGGCATAAAATTTCCTCTGTTAACCAGAAAAAGGACGAACACCCAGCTGATTACCAGGCACGCCTCCTAGCAGCTTTTAGAAAACACTCGGGAATAAATTCCGAGCTGCCAGACACCCAAGGATTGATTGTCACCCAATATGTCTCAGGCCTCCAGCCATCTGTTCGCACCAAGTTTCAAACCGCTATTCTGGATTGGAAAACTCGTCCCCTCTATCAAATCCAAGCTTCCTGCAGGAGGGCCCAACCCGACGCTGCCACAAGCCCAGCCACCTGCTGACCCAGAATGGACAAGACGTGCTGGGCTGGCCCCCCATGAGGGGCCCCAGCTGGATGCATACCCATCCCTTGGGGGGGCAACTCACCAATCCTAAACCCCACGGCAGCCGCAGCCCACACTACCACCACTGGGAAAAACTCAGGAGGGGGCCTGAGGCCACGGGCGCCCTCCTGCACCACTCACTCGCCCCCGCTGGGGGCTGCCTGTGCCAAACCCGTTGGCTGGGTATTGTTCCTGTATCGCGCCGGGGGTGTGGTCACCCGTCCTCCCCGCTGGAGTTGGGGGGAAGCCATGCAAAGCCCCGCCTCTGCTTGCTGACCCCATGGCTGGGGGCCAGGGGGAATTAAGGGCGACATGCCCAGAGCAATTAGCCTTGGGGTGTAGGCCTGACCCGGGCCTGTTCCCCCCGCTGCAAGCTCCCTCAACAGGGCCTCGCACCCGGCTAATCTATCATAGAGGGGGTTATCGCCCCCCCCCATACCTCCATCTGGCCCTTGGGCCAGTCTGGCCTTCTGTTAAATGGGGGAGGGGCCTCTGAGGCAATTCAATGCTGGCCCTCGCCACTGAGGGAGGAACACTCAGGGGCTGGGGTGGGTACATCCGTCTGATTAGGTCCCTGCTGGTGCCTGCCTACGGTGACTGGGGCCTTCTTTTTCACTTTCCCCATATTATGGGGATGAGAGCAACACGGCCCTACCTGCCCAGCCCAGAAGATCATGTTGGGCTGCTGGCTGCTGCTGCAATCCGGAGGTGGTTGGGTTTTTTTGCTTTTAGTTGAGGCAACGGCTCAAACCACTGCCATTTCTGTCTGGCTCCAGCTTGCAAGTGGGGCTGTGAGCCGCTGGAGTGCTACACACTGTGGGCCCCGCCCTATTGGGTGAGGCCCACCTGATCCCTTCTAGCCTATCCTGACCCGCCGGGGTTGCCTAGCAACCCTGGTGGGGTTCCAGACCCAGCGCGGCCGCCTCCTACTTCCCGCCTTTGGGGGCACGCAAACCCCCGAGGCGGGAATCACTCCTGTCCCTTCCCCCTCCTCAAGTGGCCGCGGCAAGGGGCCTACTGCTTCCCACCCCCAGAGCAGAGGGTGGGGGGTGGAGACAATTCTGGAATAATGAGAAGTACATAATTTCCTTCACTGCCTTCTAATCTAAATCAAAGTACCTTGTAATGTGAAATCTTTCTGTGTTTGGCTGGCAAACATGGCATACAGATCATTCCCAGGCTGCACCACACTAGGTATGTTTAGACAAGCACCACTCCACCCATTACCCACCCATCATGCAGGTTGCAGCCAGGACTGCATTGATGCCCTATGCAGCCCTGCAGCATGTATGATGGGTGGGGAGGTGCTTGTCTAGAAACACCCATAGTGCCTCTTTTGTGATGAACTCTATGATCCCTCTTTTATCCTAGGGGCCTGGACTATGGCATGAAAGGATAGATGCCATCTTGTGCACGTTCTTTCACGACATGAGCTCTGGGGGCCGATTGGGGCACTACTAGATGTTGTACAAGTCTGGTGTGAATGATTCAAAAAAGGAGCAAAGCCTGAAAAATTACTTCATCTTAGTAAAATCGGTTTTCTTTTCATGTGAATGTAGCCTTGAGAGTGCATAGTCTTAATCACTTTGTTTACCTAATTTTAGAGTATAAGTGTATGAAGTATGCCCATCAAGGTGTCTGGTTTACACCCATGAAAAATGTTTCAGTGACCAAGATGGGTTGGTCTAGCCTATGACAATGATAGGTGTGAGCATAGGTAATTAAGAGACTAGATAGAGAAGGTGGGAAGTTTCCTTCTCTTAGGAGAGGCAGTTGGTGACTTAATGGCCCTAGGCAGCACCCATCTCTTTTTCCAGGAAGCCGATAGTTAGGCATTTAGCTGAGCACCGGTTTGGGGGTACAGTGTCTACTCAGATGGGTCCATCATGGTTTTCTTCTTTCAAAGTCTTTAAAGGCAACAAGATTTTGATTCCTCAACATGGCCTTAACATGACAGCTGAAGTAAACTGGCCACATATTCACAAGTTTAATTGGGATATTCATTTATACACTGAATAAATCATTCCCATTGTAATGTATTGAGAGATGTAACTTTGGCCAAATGTTTTTTTGGGCTGCTGGGAGAATGGTGGGGGGATGCACCCTCCTGAGTTACCCTGTTCCCCAGGAGCACAGCAGAAAGTCCCAGTGACAGTGGTAGCGCCCCTACATAGCCCGCACTTGGACTGCGGCATGGAAAGGTGAAGCCCTGTCTCTTCCTGTCCCAAGAAGCAGCCTGGGGTGGGGGCAGGGGGAACTGACATCTCCTGTATGGGTTGCTGAAAATTTAGTGGCAGATGGGGCTATTGCTATCCCCCATACGTCTAAATTTGTGGGAACTGTATCCCTCACATCTTTCACTGTAATTATGCCCATGATTTATTTCAAATTTATAACCCTTGCAAATTTAATTGAATGTGTTACTTTTGGTATCTGGTATGTCAGCAATTTGGCTCTTTGTTATTTTGTTTCTTCACCAAACCCAGATAAACCAACAATGAGATACTGAGGCCACAATCCATCAACCGCTTACTCAGGTCTGGAGTAGGCCCATTGAAACCCATAGGGACTGCAGTGGGACTATTCCCATTACAGAATGTCCCTCTCTCTGCGAATTGCGGGAGAGGTCTCTTTGTCCCGCCCTGCCCCGCCCCGCCCCCTTAAGAGGAAGAGACAGGGGCGTGGTGTGGGGGCAGGCCCCTGCTGTGATGTCATGGCTCAGGTGATGTCAATCACCTGGTCGGCAGGTTCAGCATTGAGGGGGAGGTCCCCTGGGCAGGATCTCCTCAGTGCCTAATTAAGCTCCTGCTCCCCCCAAGCCATTTTCTTAGCCAGGTGGAGAATGGTTGGTGCACACGCACTCTTCCTCCGCTCACTGCGGTGCTCAAAGATGAATTCGAGGACCTCTCTGGTGCAGAACCCCTTCCTCTGTTCACTGCAGCGCTTGAGGAGGATACTTCTGCTGATTCCCATGGGGACCCTCCGCTCAGGTGGGGGTTGCGGCGCAAGGCAGATTCTCATTGCAGGGATGAAGTGACAGAACCATGCAGGCCGAGGCGGGCTTCCCCACCAGTGACTGGGCTACTTGAATCCCTTATTCGCAGGATGGATGCTCTCGAGCGGGGGGTTGCCATGAGCACCCCAACAACCCCCGTGTCTGAGACCCCAAAGGAGCAGCCGCTGTTTCCACAAGAACCGCTGGTGGGAGTAGGTGAGTCTTGGGTCTTGGTCTCAGCTGAGTTGGGCCTCGCAGCAGCCATGGGGACCCCTCAAACAGGGGCCATCCCTGTACCGCAGGGTTGCCCTTCGTAGCTGTGCAGGGGTAATGGTGTTACTGGAGCAGCGTGTGCCCCTTCTGCTGTCCCTCACCCTCCACAGCAGCTCATGTGCTGGAACGGTGCCTGGGTCCCTTGGCCCGGGTATGCAACTAAGGCGCAGGCGGGGCCTCCCAGGGGTGTCCAGTGGTGACTGTGATCCCCCTGCCTTCATCCGGCCAGACAAGTCAGGTTTGGCTGGGTCCGGGAGGGCCCCCTCTGGGCCACTGTGGGTTTTTTCCAGCTCAGGCTGAGCCTCTGCCATTAAAAGGTGGCTATGTGGGAATAGGTGCCCCTGTTGGCGAGCATCTCCTCCACTCTACAAGGGAGAGGATTTGGAGGTGGGAATATGGGTGAAAACAGACATGACGCTAACCACCCTTTAACCACCCTTGGTGGTTATTTATGCATGTTGCAGGGCTGCATAGGGCACCAATACAGCCCTGCAACATGCATAAATAACCACCAAGGGTGGTTAAAGGGTGGTTAGCGTCATGTCTGTTTTCACCCTAAGTTGACATGTTTGCCCTCCTATTTAGCAACCCAATTCCTGACCCCAATGAGCGGGATGACAAAAGGGAACATGAGCGCTTTCGCTGCCCTAAAGCTGATCACAACTGGCCAAATTGGACGGCTGCCTTAGCATCTTCCAGGGTGTGATGCTACAACCCCACCACAGTAAGGCCACCGAGTTCATTAAATACACTGACATTATTCAGCAGGCTTATGACACAGGTTCCCCTGAGGCTTGGCTTAGATACGATGAGGCCTTCATCATCGGGTAGCAATCTCCCCTGGAATCTGCTGGGAACAGCCTGCATAGGATCGGTGGTGGGAATGCGTCACCAATACATCAAACGCTCAGCGGTCAGACAGCAGGCATGTGTTAGCAAAAGGCAATGTAGGTGGGGGCTCTGGGCAGAGTATGTCTTAAGGGCATAAGGGTGAGAGGCCCAGTTTGCCATGTTGGTACTTTAACGAAGGCAAGTGCTCCCGCTCTTCCTGCAAATTTCGACACACTTGTATACAGGGGGGCAGCGTCTCTGACAGACCACCCCGACTGCCAGTCAGTCGATTATGTGATAAGGGGGTTCACCGTGGGTTTCTGCATACCTGCCACAGGGGTTCAGCTCCCTCCTGGAATGGGCGCATCACCACATGCGGCTGGACAAGGGACATGAAAGAGGATCTGGAAATCTGGGCCACCTTTCTGCATGATTTCAGTGGGGTGAACTGCTGGTGTAAGCAACTATTCTTGGAGACTGAGCTGCAAGTACATTCTAATGTGGCAGGTGGTTTGGGATTTGGGGTTTTCTTCAGGGGCAAATGGTGCAGTGCTCCATGGCCTGCCAAGTGGGAGAGGGATGGGGTTACCAAGGACCTGACATTCTTGGTGTTCTTCCCTATTGTTCTGGCAATACCGCCTCTTCTTCAATTGCAGGTTGTTTTTTTGGTGCAGCGATAAGGCTGTGGTGCACGTGATTAACTCATTGTAATCCAAATCACCAAGAGTGATGGGGCTGGTTAGGGCATTCGTCTTGCTGTGTTTACAAAATAACATTCTCTTTGTGTCCAAGCATGTACCTGGTATTTACAATGGCACAGTCAACCATAGCAAAATTTTGCAGGTATAGAGGGGGTTATCTTGTGATACCGGTATTGACAGTGTTCAAGGCAAAAAGTATTTCACAGCTTTTGTACAGGACGCCAGTATGGGCTATTGATAAGTTGCTGAATTTTGAATCCGTGCAGTCAAAATTCCTCATGAAACTGCTTGCAGTTCCTTGCTGTGTATCAAATAACATGCTGAGAGTGGAAGGTGGGCTACCTACATTGGTTGCTAGAATATGGATTCCAATTATCTCCTATTGGTTGAAATGTCTATTTCAGATAACTCTGCCTTTGGTTCAATTAACATTTCTAGAAAACAGCATTAATTCATGGAGAGGAAAAGTAGAGCTTAAAGCTCAGATGTTGGGTTTTTCTGTGGCGGTTATTCGCCCCCTGGAGTATAAGGCAGCTAGGCATATGTTGAGGCAAAGGGTCTTTGATGTCGAATGCCAAGGAGACATAGCCGACATCAGATCACCACATTATCTACCTCTCGTAAATCAGATGACTAGACCGATTGCCCTACCAAGAAAATCTGGATTGTATGGAGGAAAGAAGGGCACTGACTTGTGCTAGATTTAACGCCCTTCCTTCAGCCCTTTTGGCAGGACAATTTGAGAAGGTTCCCCTTGCACAAGGTTATGTATTTGTCCTGAAAATGTAATTGAAACAGTATATTAATGGACTGTAAATTGTATGAGGGAGCTCAAAAATGGTGGATACATCCCATCACTGTAATCACCCAGGAAGGTCCAGAGAATTTTATACGTGTCTGTTATTAGCAGACAATTCTTTAAATACTTCTAAGCCTGTTGCTAAATTTCTCCAGAATAGAAAATTGGGTACTTACCTGGTGAATTTTCTTTGTGTGTGGGTCCTGGCTGGTCACTCTGATCAGTCAGCACTCATGGGGAAAGGTCCGCTTCGGCCAGCAGGAGGGAGCACTGAGAAATTCCACTGGGCATGCCCAAAGTAGGACCACCCCCAGCTCTCCAGTCATGACAAGCCCTCAGAAACAAGAGAACTGGAACAATAAGAACTACAACAAAGGTCCCTCAACCAGAACAGCAAAATGAGGGAAACAAGTGATTTAAGCAGCAAATCAAACCAAATTAAATAAGCTCGCACAGCCAGGGTGGGTCAAGTGACTGGCCAGGAGTCAGGACCCACACAGAAAGAAAATTCACCAGGTAAGTACCCAATTTTCTATTCTCTGTGGGTCCTGGCCGGTCACTCTGATCAGTCGGCCCTCATGGGGACATGCAAAAGCAGTGTCCCTGACTGAGAAAGGGGAGGGAGCAGAACGCTGCTTAAATAGGCCCTTCCCCTCGAGTCCTGCGATCACGCCAACACCCTTTGCAGGACCCTCCTGCCAAAAGCAGTCTCAGCAGATTCCAACGTGGGAATTTTGTAGTGCCTCGTAAAGGTGTGCAGAGATGACCATGTAGCTGCTCTGCACACCTCCTCATAAGAAGCTCTGGCGGTGAAGGCTGCCGATGTGGCCACGCTCCTCAAGGAATGCGCTGAGATCTACTGAGGGGGAGGTCTGTCTTGAGCCCTATAGGCTTCCGATATGCACACTGTGATCCATTTGGAGATATTAGTTTTGGATGCTTTGTCTCCAACTCTGTAATTTCTGAAATTAATGAATAAGGCTGTGGATTTTCTAAAAGGTGCGGTTCTTTTAAGGTACACCTTTAAAATCCATCTCACATCCAAATTATGCCATAATTTCTCCCATGTATGCTTAGGATATGGGCAGAAAGAAGGCAGAGAGATTTCTTCAGACCTGTGAAACCTAGTGTTTACTTTAGGGATAAAGGTCGCATCCAATCTGAGTTAGACCAAATCCTGTCTAAAAATGCATTTGTTTGGATTTACTGAAAGTGCTCCTAGTTCAGAGACACGTCTAGTGGACGTGATGCCAATCAAAAAGGCCAATTTGATCATCAAATAGTACAAAGAAATATTCTAGATTGGTTCAAAGGGGGTTCGCAAGAGTGCTTGCAACACCACATTAAGATCCCAGGACGGAAAACGATGCACCATCGGAGGAAAGGAGTCTGGTGGCTCTGAGAAATTACTTGATGTGAGGGTGGAGTGATAGCCCCTCCTGAGATTTAGTGTTCAGGGTGTTGCTCAATGCCACCACCTGGTGGGCCAGAGTGTTAGGACTGAGACCCTTCTTCAGACCCTCTTGTAGCAACTGCAAGATATTCCTGATACCTGGAGAGCATGGATTGACTGCGCGAGTCTGACACCACTTGGCGAACGTCTTCCAGGCGTACTGGTAAATATGTGTGGATTCTCTTTTATCTGCCATAAGCGTTTTTATCACTTCCCTTGAGGCCTTCAGGAATTGTTGCTCAATCTCCACGCTGTCAGGTGAGAAGATCCTTGTCTACTGGTAGGACGAGGGGAGACTCTGTCTGTAGATTCATCAGATCCAAATACCAGGGTCTGCGAGGCCACCCGGGAGTGACCAGTATGAGTTGCGCTCTTTCTTGTCATAGTTTGGCAATGGTTTTGGATATAAGCGGTAGCAGTGAAAACATGAATAGGAGTCCCCGATCCCAGGGAGCGCTGAGTGCATCGCAGTTCATTGCTCTTGGGTGTTTGAATCGAGATAGGAACCTGGGTACCTTGTGATTCTCTCTTGAGGCAAAGAGGTCTATCTCTGGCAGTCCGAATATTTGAACAATCAGTGAGAAAGCTTTGTCTCCTGAGTCGATCCACCACCTGTTTAGCCAGTCGGCATGCACATTTGATTGTCCCTTGACTGTGTACTGCCTTTACGGAGAGCACGTTTGACTCTGCCCAATGGAGGAGACATGTTGCCTCCTTGGACAGCGAACGGGATTTTGACGCCCCTTGGTTGTTTAAATATGCTCGGGCAGTGGTGTTGTCCATGTGGACCAGGAAGTGAGAGCCCTGAATCTGTGGTGAGAAGTGAAGCAGTGCGAGTCTGATCGCTTTCAGCTCCAGCCAGTTTATGTTGTTTGTCTTTTCTTCTGGTGACCAAGTTCCCTGTGCAGAGAGCCCTCTCAAATGCACTCCCCAACCATACAGATTTGCGTCCTTTGTCAACACGGTTCTGTTTGGATCTGACAGTGGGGTCCCTTGGGACAGTCTGTGGGGTGTCTGCCACCACTCCAGGATTTAATACCTGTACTTGAAAATCCTGTCGCTTGCATATCTGTATTTGAAACTGACACAGAAGACCCTGCAGAGTGCGAAGATGGAATCTGGACCATGGTATCAGGTGGATGCCTGACACCATCATCCCTAGTAATCTTGTGAGGTGTTTGAGTCTGGAGGTGAGTCGTTGGAGCACATGCTGGAGAAGGGATAAAAGCTTGTCTTGTCTCTGTAGAGGTAAGAAAACACAGTTTAGTTTAGTGTTTATAACCACGCCCAGGTGTTCCATGGAACACATGGGTACAAGGTGACTTTTTTCTGTATTATGAATCCGTGTTGTGTCAAGAAGACCAGTTTAGATCCCATATGGCCTGTTGTTGTGATGGCGATCCAATGAGCAGATCGTCCAAATACGGGTAGATGTTGATGCCGTCTGTTCTGAGTTTGGCAATCAGCACCACGAGGACCTTGGAGAAGGTTCGGGGTGCTGATACCAATCAGAACGGGAGAACCCGATACTGCCAGTGCTCCTGTTTGTAGAGGAAGCGCAGCCACTGTCTGTGACTGGGGCATATTGGGATGTGGAGGTATGCCTCCCTGAAGTCGATGGAGGTCAACCAGTCTCCTGGGGCAATTGCTCCACATACAGATCGCTGTGTTTCCATGTGAAAAGGGGGCACTAGGACTGACTTGTTGAAGGTCTTGGATAGCCAGCTGTTAAATTTAATCACTTTTCTTGTATTACAACCACAACTGGGGATTTTGTTGACCCCTTTGGGGCCTGATATTTTATTTTATATGTTGTATGTCATATGGAATAGCCTTGTGCTGGAAACAATAAATATTGATTGATATTGTTGAGGGTCTTGAGATTTAAGATTGCCTGCCAGTCTCCTGATTTCTTTGGGACCAGGAAAAGGATGGAGTATACTCCCTGCATTTTCTGTCCCTCTGGGACAGGTTCTATCGCCCCTATCTTGTGTAATCTCCTGATCTCGCTTATCATGGCAGAGTGTTTTTCCGGGTTTGAGGATTTTTGGGAAGTGAGAAAGCAGGGATGAGGTGCTCGATAGAACGTTCTGGAGTATTCATACGTTATCGTGTTTAGAACCCATGCATCTGAGGTTACCGCCTTCCATAGGTGTGTGAACTCTAGTAGGCGTCCCCTTATGCTGGACTCTTGCTTTGGACAGGAGATCATATAGTCAGGTGTCTTTGTTTCCAGAGTTCTGTTTTGGGTAGGAGAATTGTTTGCTCTGAGTGGGTGTTCTACTTCTGGGTGACCACTGGGAGCGTCCTCTGTGATCCCTATGGTTAGTGTAGCAGGGAGCAGTCCTGTGGGGCTGCTGCCCCTTTAAGAAGTGGGCTGTGAGGGCCATCCAGAGGACTGAGTGCCCACAGGAGTGTGGCAGAGCCAGCCCCAGAACTAGGGATCAGCCTGTGGGGAGTACAGGCTGAGAAACCCCTGGGACAGAGTGGGCAGGTTAGTGACCCTTTAAGGCTGAGTAGAGGAAGCCTGGGCACGCCCACTCTGTCTGTATAAAAGGAGAGACAAGACAGAGAGGAGGGAGTCTGCCAGGGAGCCAAAGGAGCAACATCCCCCTGAGACAGCCTTCCTGTTCTATGCTCTCCAAGGTGCTGGAGGCTGGAGAACCAGAGGGACCCAGGCAAGTGGGGGAGGCTATGCTCGGGAGGGAGCCTCCTGCCTGGGGAAGGCTTGGCCAGAACCTGGGGGTTTAAGGCCTGCCTGGCTGGACTTTAGGGGTTGATATTGTGGTGCTTCTGTGCTTGAGAAAGACTGACTTGGGCCTGCACGGTGGAGGCAACGGAGCCGGCAGCCCCAGGTACGCTGGACACAGGTAGTGTCTAACAAAGGACTGTGGACTAATACCTGCTGGACTGTGTGGTGTGTCCTGAGAGGGTACCCCCTTCCTTGAAGAGGGGGATTCAGCCAAGGCTCGAGGCTGAAACAGCGTAGCAGGAGGTGAGCTAATTTCCCAGAGTGCAGCCCCCAGTGTGGCCCTGGGGGACACCCCCTGCTACAGTTAGAGTAGTATCTGCCTCTTCTGGGATTACCAAATGATGTGGAGGGTCTAGTGGGTGGGGTGGGGGACAAAAGTTCCTTCTCTGTATACTGAACTGTTGGAGGGATTGCTTTTTGGCCTTATTGGACACCTCCTCCAGTACTTTAACCAGGCACACACCAAACAATTTGGGCCCCTGGAAGGTCCCTGATATTAAGAGGTTTTTGGCGTGAGGATCTGCCTTCCAAGATTGTAGCCAGAGGCGTCTCCACGTGACTACGTTGGCAGCCATGGCCTTAGTCACCGAAGAGAGTATGTCTGTGGTGGAGTCTGTGAGAAAGCATATACCTAGCAGTAACCTAGAGGAGAGGATCCTCGCCCTTTTCTTAGTGAGGTTTGGATCCTGTGCAAGTCACATCCATTTTAATAAGGCTCTAGCACAGTATGAGGACATGATGGCCTTTCGCAAGACTATTCCTGAAGCCTCATAATCACTTCTAAGGCTGGATTCCATTCCCCTATCGCATGGGTCTTTTGGGTACAAATCCCCTTCTGATGGGAAGATGGATTGCCTGACTCGGGAGGCTGCCATGGCATCTACCTTAAGAATCCAGAACATGTCAGCTTTAGACTTGGCAAGGGAGTATATGGATTCCTGGTGCCTGGATAGTCTAGATGATTTTCCTGGGTGTTCCCATTCAGCTCTTATTAGTCTTTCAAAGGACTTATCTATAGGGAATCCCTTGTCTGTGCTGGGGGATTTTGGCAGGTATTCCCTGGCAGAATCCTCCTCTGTGTCAGGGTTCTGGGGAGGGGCCACCTCCACCAGCGCTGTGGTTGGGGGGGCCGCAGGCCACTCCCTCATTCCCCCTCATACCGGGGCGGCAGTGGAGCCGGGTGTCATGGGTTGGAGGTCCAAACCCCCGCTTTACCAGGTTTGAGTGACTCAGTTTCCCTTGCGCACAGCCCTATTGAATTAGTTTCTCTCTCTGGCTAATTCAAGTCTGCTGCAGGGAAACTCCTTTGTCGCTCAAGGGCCCGATCCTTCCCGTTTACAGACTCTTTACTCTCTGGGTTCGCAAGAGCTTGAGGGCTCTTGTTGCTCACTTGTGTTCCAATGTTAGACACAGACACGTCTTCATAAAGATAAGAAGTAAGTTTATTGATTACATAAGCAAGATAGTTGATACAGAGTGGTTACTAGAAATCAAAGGTAAATATAATGCATTCCTGATCTATACTGGTTGAGTTCCTAAATAAGCATCTTACCCTATAAAGGTCCATAAGTTTCTCTCAGTCCTTTGGCATAAGCGACTGGGTCTCCAGACTTACAGTTGTTAGAGAGCAAAATCATCTCTCTCTCCTCATGTCTTCTCAGCCTTGGTGGCTGGCAGCTTTTCGTATGCAGATGTAACTGCTGAGATGGCTCAGGGAGAGAACTCTCTCAAGGTGACTTACTGGCCTCTTTAAGTAGTTTTCCTCCTTCTTTGTCTCAGTTCCCACCTTTGGGGAGACCTGAAATGTGGAACGTAGGCAACCCAGGCAAACATAAAGATCCATCTACATCTCCACAGGGTTCCGTCTGGCAAGTGTTCCCAAATACACATTTTTGGTATCTCTTTGCATTTCCTGTAGCTTGGTGATGTGTCACAGCCCTAATTTGAGTTTTACAGTTCTCAGTTGTAACATTGCATACATGTGGAACCTTTTGCATTACATATTTATCAGACTTGTAGTCTACATGTAGTCCCATGTTACACGTGTGTGACCCTATGTTTCTCCGTGACACCGGGTGCTTCCCAGGAGCCGGGGGGTGCCCGAGGATTCCACAAAGCCACACCAACAGGCGGTGGGGCAGAGCAGCATGGCGTGGCCAGAATGGGTTGCCAGGGCAACCCCTAACAAAACCACCACTCCCATATTTCATCCTGGAGAGAGAGTGCAGATTGATCAACATCATTATCTGTCCAGATGCCCATCCCCTAAGTTGGACTATAGATTTATTGGGCCCTTCCCTATTGTCAGCCGCCTCAACAATGTCACTTACAAGGTAAAGCTACCCCTGCATGTACGTCTGCATCCCTCATTCCATGTGTCCTTATTGAAATGCTGGGAACCATCTCCATATTCAGTTGGGGCACCTGCTCCAGAACCAGCCCCACTGGACGGTGTGGAACCGGAATATGAAGTTAGTGCCATCCTGGACTCTTGCTATCATAGAGAGTGACTGCAATATCTCATAGACTGGAAGGGATTTGGACCAGAAGAATGCACCTGGGAACCCACATCACACATATCTGCCCCACTCCTGCTCCGTTCATTCCATTGCCGTTATCCCTGGAAACCTGCACCCCACTCATGGGTTATATGGGATCTTCAATGGGGGGGTATTGTCAGAGTTCTGGGGTGGGACCACTCCCTTGTTCCCCCTGTACTGGGGTGGCGGTGGAGCTGGGCACTTCCCGCTAGCCGGGGGGGGGGGGGCAAGGATTCCAAGAAGCCACGCCGACAGGCGGCGGAGTGGCGCAGCCAGAACGGGTTGCCAGGGCAACACCCAACAAAACCACTGCCCCTACAGTAGCCCGAGGGTGGGACCCTGAGGATGCAACAACAAGCCTGGAGCCACTGAGGCAATGAGCACGGCTCCAGGCCAAGCAGGGGGGTGGGGCTGGAGACATAAAAACCAGCACCAGCTGTAGCTGAGTGCTGGTGACCAGAGCATCTGAGAGACTAGCCCCCGTGAGCAAGCTAAGTGTGGCTTACGTGTTTGGTGCTTGATATTTACTGTATTGTAGTTCCTGTTTGACTTGATATATCCACTGTGACCCTTGAGTGAATCTTTCCCTTTCCAATTGCCCTTCCTATTGTGTGTGTGTGTGTGTGTGGAGTGAGAGGAGAGTGTGTGCAATTTGTGCTAGCCCCCTTCCCTGGGTCCTCCTTTCCCTCCCCGCCTCTGCAGTGTGTGTCCTTCCCTCTCCATCCCTTGGGATCCTTGCCCCCTTTGTGCCCCCATCCTCCACTCACCATCTCCCCAAAACCCCATGCACCCTGCAAGAAAGTGAGAGTGTGAGAGAGAACGTTTGGGGTATCTCTAGTCTTATTTGGCGCTGTGCCCTATGATGATAGTGGTCTGATTCCTGCAGTCTAAAGGGCCAAAATACTATCCTGATGAGGAGTTTTTCCCCACGCATCTCCTTGCAGGCCTTAAGACTGAAGGTGGGCTTGCTCTCTTGTTGGTTTCCTCTCGTTCCCCCTACCCCCATGACACTCTGAGGAATCTGTTTGTTCTTCCTGCCCTAGCTGTCTGGGGTGAAAAGCTTTCTTAATGAACCTAAGGAGTGGTTCTGTGAAGAAGCCAGAGAATTCCCTATCTCCCACTCTCTCCTCCTCCCTCAGGTTGTCTGGGATCTGGCCCGCCTCCAGATTCCCAGTGTGCTCAGTGGCTTGACTATCTGCTTGGGAATGGTCACTTTGCTCCTCATTAAAATCCTGCTCCTCTCTCAGAGGGGATTATGAAGTTAGGCTGTCTACGCCTCTTTGTAGGTCTGACTGATCCCTCTGGGGGAGGTTTGCCTATCTGACTTGGAGTCAGATGAGTCCAGGAGGAGGAGTCTTCCCTTTTTGGTGGGAGCCTTTCCTTTTCCCACCTCCCTGGATCTGCTCTGTAGGATCTGTGATGGGAGGGGGAGTGAGTGCACTTTTGCTTTCCTTTTCCTTTCTTGGTCTTGGGCCCACCCCTGCCAGGGAAAGAGAGCCTTTCATTTAGTTTCTCCAGGGAGAGTAGCATATTGCTCAGGAACACAGTGGCCTGAGGCTCTGGGGTGGCGGGGGCCCACAGTTCCCAAACCTTGGAGGTGCTTACTGTGGCCTCCTTTTGTGCAGTGCGGCCTCTGGTGGGAGCCATCTGTACTGGAGCTGGAGTTTTCCCTACTGGATGGTTATCTCCCAACTCCATTCCCACTAGGCAGCACTAAAGCATCTTTGGGGCTCCTTGCTGAGCGGGGTCTACCACACCGCGTTTCTCTATTCCCGCATGTGTGCATGGTTGGTTTAATGCCTGTCTAAGACTCGGGTTGGTCTGGGTTTATTTGTTTGTTTTTATTTCTCAATTGTAATAGTATTTAAGCTTTGCAATAAAAAACTATTACCTAGACAAAAAACCTTCGGTTTAAGAAGCTTGTTAAGATGGCATTACAAATTATACTCAAATCTTAACATGACAGTAAATTGTATGTTAAGGCAACTTTATTAAATATCAGACCATTCTATATATTTTTCTTTTCTTATTCATTATTTTAAAAAAATTATGACAGCTGAAATTAAGCTGCATATGTGTGGTATGGTGACTGAACAATACTTATAGGTGATGATGAAGAATGTATACAGTTTAATTTCACTTAAGTCATACTTTTTTTTATTAATAAATAAGAAAAAAAATGTATAGATTGGTCTGATATTTAATAAAGTTGCCTTAACATACAATTTACTGTCATGTTAAAATTTGAGTATAATTTGTAATGCCACCTTAACAAGCTTCTTAAACCGAAGTTTTTTGTCTAGGTAATTTGCCCTTCTTTTGAAACTTAATAGTTTTGTTCATGCATAAGCTGGCCCCAGACACAAGAACACTGCAGGTGCACACAGGTGCGCACCCATCCCCCGACATCCCCCACATGGAGCAACCTGTTTTTTCACAGGTTTCTCTGTGCAGAGGTGATGGGTGGAGGTGCGTGTTACGCAGGAATGCACAAGCGACTGCTTTCATATGAGATGCTCCAACCCATGCCACTGCGTGGATGCGTCTCATGTAAAAGAGGTCACACTCATTCTCACACATGCTCTCACCTCTCTCACACACACCCATTCTAGCTGATCATGCACACAGTCATTCAGACACAGTGTCATGTCTTGTGTGGTCTCATTTATTACAAATGGAAAGTGAGCTTTGTGGCTTAGCT
>QEPC01009285.1:2370280-2407494 GCA_003113815.1 Sphenodon punctatus
TGCTATTGCTACTTGCCCATGAGTTTTTATATACAATTTGGCAAGTACACATTCCCAATTATTGCTTTCTTGTTCTGTCAGGGAGGCTGAAGCTGGAACCAAGGCATTAACTAGCCTCATTTTCTGGAATGGAGTTGTCGTAAGAGTGACAGCTTCCAAAGCAAACAAATGGGATTCAAGCCACATAGGAATTTCTTTAATATCTTTTGGAGTAAGTCCAGTTATGTTTAAACCAGGGATTTCAGCTGGGTGTATACCTGATACATTAGGTTGCCTCCCAGGAAGATCCCTTGCATATTCTCTCAGATTTAAATATTCTCTTCTCAAGAGAGTGTATTATTACTCCCATTGGGCTGCAGTTAAATTTTGCAATTCCTCAGTAGTGGCTGGAGTGTAATTAAACTCAGTTCCAGAAAAATTGTCAGCATGGCTCACAGAAATGGGACCATGTCTCCTTATACTCCTAGTAATTTCAACAATTCTCCCTGTCATCAGGTTCAATTTTTGCCTATTGATTGGCAACACATGCATTGTCAATGGATCAAAAGCTACATCTCTTAGTCTCATAGTAGTTATTAAACATGCATCATCTGCTTCAAAAAAGACAATCAAAAATCTATAGCCTAATTCCCATTCTCCACTACTAATCTGCAAGCAATAGTTTTCTCTCTCTCTGATGGTCACATTTTGAAAACTAGCAAGCCATTGTGCATAAGGCACTTGATTCAATTGGATAGCCATCACAAGAATGCACACAAATCCTTTTCTTTAGTTGAGCTCAACAAACTTGAATTTATCAAGAGGATAAAAATAGCTGATGGTTTGGTGAACACCCAGTGTACTTAAATATATTCTTTAAGTCTCGAGCCCCACGTTGGGCGCCAATTGTCACGTCTTGTGTGGTCTCATTTATTACAAATGGAAAGTGAACTTTGTGGCTTAGCTGAATTAATCATACTAAATTGGGCTTCACTTTTTCCAAGTTGTATAAAATGAGTTTACACTTTACTTTGCTATCCGACTAGCAAAGCAAATATTGTAAAACGACAATATATTTATAAATAAAGGAGCATGAGACTTTTGAATATAAAAATATATACATAGTTTACTTAAATTTAAATAGAAAATATCAGTAGTTTACATAGAATGGTATTGATAGAAATGTTTTAAGATCATGTAACTTTGATTGGCTATTTTAAGAAAAAGCTTCTAAAAGCTTAACATATGCACAATTCATTGGCTCAAAGATATCAAGAATCATACGTTACATTATTCCCAGTTCTTCCCTTTGTCTGCCAAGATGTTGGTGAGAGAGAAATCCCAACATGTGGTGTGGAATTTCAGTCTAGAGAGCAATTCTCTTGTCTCCCTTCTTAAGCAGTTTGCCAGAAGGCTCACATTTCTGAGCACTGACGTTGCTAGCATTTGGTGATGTCAGTTAATAAGGAAATACACTGGATTCTAATTGGCTCTCTTAATTCTGAACAAGTAAAGTTTTTAAATAGAAACCTTATATTTTTATCAAAGATAATTGTCAGATTACAGAGAGAATAACAAGAGCTTAAGGTTATTTCAACCATTAATTAAATAGATATGTTAGCTAGAAAAAACTAACAAAACTTCTCTCTCAGTCTGGAGATGTTCTATGAAGGTACCATCTGTCATTTAGACATGTAATAGATAATATTCCAGACACCTAGGCTGGCCAGAGGGCCTCTTTATTGCCTTCTAACTCCTAGCCATTTGACTGTTTCCTTGGATACGGTGAAAGTTCATTTGGGAAGTTTTAAAAAAAAGCTCATTGGAATGTAGCTAAGGGGGTCCAATCTGAACCTAGCTAATCACAAAAGCTGATTTTAAAAATCAATGCTGCAAAACACTAATCCAATACTTTGAAACAGAAAGTTAACATATAAAAACTAAAAATTAATACATTAGGAACACAGATGGCCAAAAATATATGCTTATAATAGGAAATACATGACAACAGTACAAACGTGCTCTCATCTCACACATTCAAATTGATCAGTCATGCACACTAGACCTAGGGTGTAGCTAGGGCACCTGGCCAAGAAGTCAAGATGGGTCCCCCTCTTTATGCGGGCCCAGGGGTGTTGCCTGCCTTGATGGGCCTAGGAGCGCTGCTATCAAACACACAAGACACCCCAAATGCAGCCAGCCTATTAAGCACATTATGCTATGAAAGGAGAGAGAGACACACACACATCTATATATAAAAACCAGTTCAGTTATGCCCCCATAATCAATTCATGCTGCCCCCAACCCGTAACCAGTTAATTTGCACCCCCACCCCCATATAATCAATTAATGCTGCCCCCCATCCATAACCATTTCATTTGTGCCCCTGGAGCAGTGTGAATTGATTATATGAGAGGCGCAAGTGAACTAGTTATAGGGTGGGGATTTAAAGACAGTATTCCTTTTAGCAGGAATTAGTGAAGAGTTAGTGAAATAGCAGCCATAATAATCTCAGAACCATCGTTGCAGATTTTCCAAGACAGAATTGCTTTACATCCTAAATTCCTACCTAAGTTAGTATAAGTAAGACAGTTGTGAGAATGTGGCCCTTTTTACACAGGCCTCTCCCATCCATGAGCACACAAATTTCTAGACATTCATGGGTGGGGGAGCCCTGTGTGAATGGTGCATGTGCCTGCAGTGAGTGGGGGTGCATGCACTCACCCCCCCATCTCGTCCCCACAAACAGAGCAACCGGGGGAAACGACGATTGCTCCATGGGTGTGGATGAGTGGGGATGTGGGGTGTGCACATGGCTGCACACACCCATGCACCAGCGCACCCATGGAATCACCACCCGGTGGAGTTGTGTAAAAACAGCCTGTGAGGAGCCACTCAAAGTAGAACAGAAGGTTGCTGTCTTATAAACAAGGTTCTTTGAGATGACTCCGAACATTTTCACAACACCCACCCTTCCAGCCCTGCATGGAATTTTCTTATATTCCTAGAAAGGGTTGGAAGGAACTGTCATTCACGTGGTCTATTATTTGAATAGGTGAGCGTACACAACCCAGTTTTGAGAATGTTAGGAGCCATCTCGAAGAACCTTCTTTACAAGGCAACAACCTTCTGATCACTCACATGGGGAGGAGTTGTTTGTAAACAAACAGATTTATCTCGTAGTCCAATTGGTGTCCCACACCCCACCTTCAGCCCCCACCCCGCCCCTGGACTCCCCTTCATTGTTTGTAGTCACAGAACACATGTGTTGCTGGAGGAAAGCTAGAATGGCCTCCAACCAGACATTTTTGCTCTACTGATTCCCATTGAACAGCATAGGCGATGTTCAGTGAGAGTTTGATACTGCCTTAACTATAGGGTCATGACTGTGGCCCTATAATTTATTCATTAAATGGTATATCTGATGCCCTTTCTCGTTTTCAGATGGACCGCTTCCATCAGCTGGCTCCGCGTGCCAATGAGAACCCAGAGCCCCATCCAATGGATCTGTGGAACCTTGGATCCTAGAGCTATTCAGGAGTTCAGAACTAACCATGGTTTGCCCATGGGTTTTCCCATACTGGAGCCACATTTGCTCCCGTTTGTACTAGAACAAAAGGGAAGGGGTTTTGCCCCTGGGTCAGTGGCAGGAAAAATAGCAGCTTTGAAATTCATATCAGAACTTGTGAGGTATCCACCCCAGACCTCAGCCCCCTGCTGAAGTGGGTTCTGGAGGGATGCTCCCGCCAGGCAGGTCCACACCCAAATGGCAGGGCCCCGATCACCCCCCAGCTTCTCGGCAGACTTGTGGAGGTCTTGTCTAGGGTATGTAAAGATAGGAGGGAGGTGTCTCCTTTTGCAGTGGCTTTCCAGATTGCCTTCTTTGGTGCCTTTTGTGTTAGCAAGTTAGTGCCCAACTCTAAAGGAGACAAGTCCAGTAGGGTCGTAGCGATAAGTGATGTGCACTGCTCAGGGGAACACCTGGATGTTTGCCTCTGAGCTGCTAAGGATGATCAGAAGGGTCATGAGTCAAGAGTTACCCTGCACAGTGGCAGCTCCCACTTCTTATGCCCCATATGGGTGATGCAGGTTTACCTGGAGTGTACACCCTCCCCTTGCTGGGCGTGCTTTTTTCAAGCATGCAGATGGGTCTCTTCTCACCAGTTTTCAGCAGTCTTAAAAAGATGCTTCCAGTCCCTGGCCATCCCTTCTGGGGGTTACAGTTCCCATTCCTTTTGTTTTGATGCCACCAACTGTGCTGCTGCGGCTGGCTTTAGCCCAGCTCAGATCAGGTCAATAGGTCACTGGAGGTCTGATGCTTTCCACACCTACGTCTGTGACCTCACCGGGCAACTGCAGTGGTACTGATTTCTGTTTGCCTATTTAAAATAATCTTTCCTGCTTAACATGCTAGTCACTTGCCCCCGGGGCAATCAGCCCAGGGGTATCATATGGATCATGGGACATAGTATTGTTCGCTGGACCACCAAGAGCGCCGAAGGTTCGCACTGGGGAACAGAGTTTGGCTTGAGCGAATTCTGTAACATCAGTTGGAAGGGTCGGCGCAGCATGTTGTGGGAGCAGCTCCTGCCTACGCTAGAGGCGAGTTGCCATCTTCTGCACCAGAGTGTGATCATCATACATCTCGTAGAGAACAACCTGCCACGATCCAAGGGGTTGGAGCTAAACCTGATGGTGAAGCGTGACCTGCTGGCAGTCAAGCGGCTGTTCCCAGGGACCTTGTTCCTTTAGACCAACAGGCTCCCCCAGTGAGTCTGAACCAATGCCCTTTGGTTCAGGAAGGTGGACAGGGCAAGGTGGAAAGCCAGCAGAGAGATCAGAATCTGGACAGTGGCTAACCATTTGGGCTGCATTACCCATCACCAGATTCGTTATGACCTGCCAGACCTTTATTGGGTCGATGGTGTCCATCTGTCTGACCTGGGAACTGATCTGTACCTGGTTGATTTAAAGGCTGAACTGACCAGGGTGTTATGCTAGTTGGGGGTGTGGAGGGAACCAACTAAGCAAAGCTGATGGTTCTTGTGGCAGGGGTTCACTACGGAGTTAGGGATTTCATGTTGGCATAACAATGGGTTAATGGGGCCACCTCTTAAAGGGGTGGGGACAAGGGGCAGGGTATTTCAGTTTACTGCGGCTGAAAAGCCTGCTCTCATCCCAGGGAGGTGGGGGGCATCATAAGTCTTAACCCGGTCAGGTGCAGGCTGGCAAGTGTTGTCCTCCCCCCCCCCCCTTGCTCGGCCGATCTCCGCAGGGAACCTCCTCCAGGCCCCCCCTTACCCAAGGTGGGCAGCTTGAGCTGAAAGGGGGGGGCTTGAAAAAGGGGGGAGGCGGGCTACTTAGGTTATGAACAGGTCAGGCATATGGGCGGTGGCACCTGACTAGGTAACAGGCCACCCTCCTAACCTGGCCAGGAAATATAATTGACTGGATCCATCTGGGGGGTGGGAGAACAGTCCCCCCTCACATCACATGGTTTATCAGTTAATAAAGAGTGCGGCCTGCTTAATCCCATTCCTTGTCTCCCTGTCTTCTTTCAGGGTTTGCCTACAATAGTATTATTCTGCATTCCCATTGCAGAATAGTAAGTGGTTGGTGAATTACAGCCTAAAACTTTTATTTTGCCCCATCATCCAATCTAATAATCTCCCTTTTGTCATGCGACACAGTTTAACCAATGCTAAACATTCTCAACAGACCCTGGTTGATGGCTGGATAAGCTCAGGAGCAGAGGATCCTGCATGACGTTATTAGGAGGTGTTACCGGCTGTTCGCAACACAGCCATGAATGCGAACGGCTGAGGTGCGTTTCCAAGTGGTAATGTTTCCTTTAGCTTTCATTGTTTCTATAGTAACTGCTTATTTGTTTATAGAGATTGGATACAGGTGAGTGTAGACAGGTGTTTCCTTTCAATGAGGACATACAGGTCACTGCACAGGTATGTGTTTGGGACATGGCTAGAAAATTACTTCAACAATTTCCCAACTAATAAGGAAGTCTGATAATTAATTCATCCCATTATGATGATTAAATTGAGCCTCCTCCTCATTGTCTCTTTTCCTAGGTAATAGGAAAAGGATTGGTCTGGTGAATTTAGGTGCTGGGCAGATAACAACTGGGTAATGACATGACTTGGATTTTCTTATTAATTTTGTAACTGAAAGTGAGCACTGTAATTTAAAGCACTATTCAACAGCAGTTAAACCCCAGAGCACAGGAAATGCTCAAACTCATGTAGCTGTTTTTGGGGAGGTTTTCTAACCTGCTTTATAAGGGCCACATAATGTCACATTTTTCAAGCAGCAATGCAGCAAGGAGCACACAATCAAGGAGGACGGTGGTTCCCAAACTTCTTGCCTGCGTGATCCCATTTTAAGATTTAGAAATAATCCTATGAATTCAGACAGCATCCAAGTCACAGAGAGTATATCAGGCTGTCAGCGAGGACTGTAACCTAATCCACAGATGTGGAGACTCAATTTGGGATCATGACCCTCAGGTTGGGAGCCTCTGAAGTAAGAGCCCGTTCACACAACACTTTCCCCCCTTTTAAACTCCCCACCTGTTTACCTTGCTTGTAGCGATGCATTCACACAGCTTCAGATTTCCCTGCATTTCACTAGCCCACCTCTTGCACAGGGTGGCAGAGAACAAAGGCTCATCGGGTGTTTTTAAAGGAGCAAGGTGATGGGGCTGGCGGCCCATGGCTGCAGTGTGGCTCTGCCGTGGAGCACCCACACAGGTGAAGTGACTGGGGGAGGGATTCAAACAGGTGGCTCCCAGCGTGGCTACCCCCACACAGAGGCAGCCCCCACACACTCCCCCTGCCACAGACCATGGGGAAGGAAGGAACATGCCAGGCTGGCCTTTGTAAGTGACATGTCCCCAACACAAGCGTTGAAGAACCCGGGGTCCCCAGTGCTCCCGGCCAGTTCTTGTGACTTGCAAAGGCCGTGTCCCCCACCCACAGTGCCTATGAGCGGTGGATTAGTCTGCTGGCATGGCTGGCTGCTGCCGTTCATACGGGCAGGGGCTCAGTCGCCTCCCATTGCCACGGATCTGTTTCCCCACATGGAGCATTCTGGATTTCCTGGCAAGGCTCTGTGCATGGTCATGAGTGGCTCCTGGGTGGCCGCACAGGGTAGCATCTAGTCTGAAAACACCCAGAAAGGAACAACGGCTCTGGTAAGGATTTCACACAACATTCATTCATCTTATTTTGGGTCCTTGCTCACAACTTTACAGATCATAACAAGAAGGGGTGTCCGTGATGGATTCTGACACTACCAGGAGAATTTGCAGGGAATGGTAACTAAAAGACTTTAATGGGAACAGCAACACTAGTCAAGGTTTCTGAAGATCGGTTTCCACTGTTCAGACAAATGAACCGTGTGAACTAGTGTAACCATTCACTCACTAATGCTGCTCTTCAAGACTAATTTAGTTCATAGATGACTGTTCTTCATTGCATTAGATAGATCCACCTGAAACCAAGTGTATCATGCTTTCATTCTGGAGACCTGCATTTTCTCATGCTGGCCAGAGGTCCCCTTCTAGGGCTTGGACTGGGCTGTTCACCATTACAAGCCAGGACCACAACTTAACCCTTCACTTCTGATTGGTGGCTGTGTTATTATGATACAGGCAAAATTGCCATTGCATTTTTGCAACCCTGGAGATCATGTTTTGTTTTTGTGTGATGCTCAAAAAACTGGCTTGAGATCAACCAAGCCCATGTCTCCCAAGATACTATAAGTCGTCTTAGGATTTATTTATTTTTATTTTTCATTTCACTTTTTATTTATATCCCGCACTCTCCTTCACAAGAAGCTCGAGGCAGCTGACATGAAAAGTGTCAGATTTGTTAACTAAGAAGAAGCAGGTTGAGGAAGTTTAGCCCATTTTAGGCAAAGCTGGCTGCTTAGAATGCATGAAGCACAAAAGCAAAAGCAAGACTTCATGTCAGCAAAATGAATCAATTAGCCTTTGGTGTGGCACTTCTACTGTATTTCCTAATATCTTCTTAGGGTGAGGTCTTTGGGTGGAGAGATGTGAAAGACACACACCCATTTTTTCAATTATTCTAAGTCCACAGAAACAGCTGATGGCCTGTAGCTGGCAGACTGTGTTCTTTTCTCTTGTGCCTGCACATGTTGTGTGCAGTCAACTGAGCTCATTATATCAGAACTGCTTACAAGGGGAAAACCATCAACAGCCTCAACCAAGATGTGAAATCTGGAGAAATCTAATTAGGATGGATTTGAATTATTTAGCATTTTGTTTTGTCAACAAATATGGGAAAGTTTTGAGGGGCAGGGCTAGGTTAAATGTAAGCCTCTCTTATCACTCCAAATGTGTTAACACTGAATTTTAAAAGTTGCTTCTCATAAAAGGCCAAGTACAGGAAAAGCAAACCTAGATTTTCTTGAGACACAAATATGCTTCAGTTACTGGATCAAAGTGATAGATGGTTAAATAAGGTAGATAAGTAGGGTCACCGCATTCCTAACTGGGGGTACCAATGAGCGTGGATCTACATAATTAGACATGCAAGTTCTGAAAGCTTATGGTCTCAAGGATTTCTTTTGTGTTTCAATGGAGTCACAGACTGAAAATCTTTGGGAATCACTGGCTTAAAAATACATGTAAAGTATCTCTCTCTCAAGGCAATGCTTCCCAACCTTTCTGCTTGCATGACCCCATTTTGAGGCTTGAATACAATCACGTGACCCACGAAGGCAAAAAAGACATGCATACTGAATCCAATATCTGTTAGATCATGACCCATCCACTGTGAGCTAGGACCCCAAGGGGGTCGTGCCATCTGTTTGGAAACCTTTCTGTTAGATGTGAGGATTCAGTTCAGGCGAGCTTACTCTGATTGGATGGTATCCTGTTCATCACTGAAAATTCTGATTCCCTTCAAGGGTGTAGCTATAATAGGAACAGGTAGTGCAGCCCAGGCTTCCGCTCTCTGGTTCAGCTGCGTCCCCTGCAGCTGGAGGAGGGTGGGGAGGCCCATTCCATCTTCTGCTCTAGGGCCCATTGCAACCTAGCTATATCCTTGGTTTCACTGGAGTCAGTTGGAGCTTTTCTATTGACTTAAGTCACTTGCGGTCGGCGAATCTCCCAGCTGGGAAACTTACGCCAAGCTCTGCACATGGGTGTGGGGCTAAAAGCGTCATCAGCCAAGGCCAGCGGCTTTTTTCTTATGAATGTCAGAGCTGGATTTCAAGCCCTGACATCTGTAGGAAAAAACCCTGCTGGACTTGGCTGATGACGGTTTTAGCCCCGCACCCACTTGCAGAGCTTGGAGTAAGTTTCCCGGCTCAGAGATTCCCCGCCTGGAGATTTGTCAGCCTGCATAACATGGGCAAGTGGCCTTAGATGGACCAAAGGCATAAACAGGCTCTAAACACAGCAGACCCAAGTCTGGGGCCAAATCCTTGTCCCCTTCTAGGGCTTGGACTGGGCTGTTCACCATTACAAGCCAGGACCACAACTTAACCCTTCACTTCTGATTGGTGGCTGTGTTATGATGCATGGTGCAGCATCATTTCAGAAAAAAGTCTGTCCCAGAAAAATAGGGATAATATGTAGCAATGGCCGCCCTGGCCCTACTTTGAGGATGAGATATTCCTTTCTGGGGTAACTAAGAGGAAAACAAACATAAATGTTATATATTTCTGACTGGCTATGTTACATGCCTGAGGAAGGGCCCTGTGTGGCACAAAAGCTTGCATAGTCTCACCAACAGATGTTGGTCCAATAAAGGAAAACGTGTGAACTACTTTGTCTCCATAATCAAGAGGGGGGGAGATCCCCTGTCATTCCACCAATGGAAGGGAGTCAGGATTTCGCCCACTGATTTAAATGGGACTAGTTAGGTTGATTAGTACCTTGATCCAGGAGTAGACTTGCTGAAATCAACCGGTATACTTGTGGACTAAGCTACCAGTCACCCCTAGTAAGATGCCAGAATAGGATTCTGAATTTGCAGGAAACTTTAATATCCACAAACCACCCAATCTGAATTGCATCATTAGAATTTCCCCTTTGTTTGGAGCTATATTATCCAACACCTTTTGGGGATACACGCATAGGAATGATAACTTAGATTTTCACTAGAGAGAAAAGGTTTTGATAGAGTCAGAGATGAGACAGTTTTGTCTGCTGCTTTAATTAATAAATAAAACAAAATGCTCTTTTGAACTTAGCACCTCTCTTTAAAATGCAAAACATAGTTGCAATACTTCTAAATATAAGGGTAAACTATCCATTCTCTATTTTAACTGATGCTTAGTGGCAGGGTATAATTCAGATGGTATGTGGCTTCTTCTCTTTTTAGGGTACAGGTAGCCTAAAGACCTGAAGAGTGACCCAGCTACTGTACAGCAACCAGCCATAAACAAACAAGAGTAATATTAGAATTAAGTTTAAAAGTGCTGGGGAATTAGGAGACTGAGAGATCCACAATTCCTGAATTCTAGTTCTAGCTCCACCATTAATTTCCTACCAGAGCCTTAGGCAAGTCATTTGAATTTAAACCTCAGAGAAGCTGAGCATCAGCCATTTATTTGTTCTGTGTCCCAATTTCCCAATCTGCAAAATGGGGATTATATGTATTTACCACGCAGGAGTATTGGGAGTGTTGTTTGGTTCACATTTATACAGCACTTTGGAAATGTCAAGTGTAAAGCATTATTAATTGCTGTTAATAAAGGTTTCAACATCTAAATGCTGTATTCACTGACTGTATCATCATCGCCAGCAATAATAAGGCGGCGGCTCTCTGTCTCACACTGTTTCAGTCCACCCAAAATGCTGCTGCTTTTGACAATTCAGTGAGTCACATCCAATCTTTCTTAAAATCCAAGTTCCATGTGCTCTTCCTCAAAGCTCTCCTCCACTTGTCTTCTCTCATCTCTTAACATTCTTACCCTTCTCCCTTGGTTTAACCCACCCAGACACATGCTGAACCAAACCACACTCTTCATATTGAGGATAGTCTACAGAACATGCTCCTATAATAGGAGCTGTGATCACTGGTAGGGGGACAGGGAACAGACCTTGGCCTCTTAATTTCTTGAGGGGGAAATTCCCCCTAAAATCTGCCCCCAGTAGCAGGAGTGAGAGCAGCCCATCCACCCAGCTCTACCTGTGGCATAGGGGACTGCTCAGAGGGTGACTGGAGGCAGCCAGGAGGCAAGGGGAAAAGGTACGGGAGACACAAGGAAGAATTTTGGGTCTCCCCTTCCAACCTGGGGCCTTTGTTATAACCATCTGTATTTGTGGTACAAGATGGTGTGTGTTTAATTTTGTGCCCATAAAATGTCTGCAAAAGTGACAATTTGATTTGCTAATAGACCTTAAGGGAATTACTCAAGAGATCTCATAGGAGGAGAAGAGAATAACTCCATTAGCATCCTAAAAGACACTTAGACAAGCACAAAAAGGTATGTTGGCTTGGTTACGCCTTAGGAGGGTTTGTGCCTCTAGAAAGGTACCAAGATTCACAGAGGGAATTCTTTATTTAATTTATTTACTTATTTATTTATTTTGTAAAGACACATATTTGTGCTCTTACATAGGAGCAATTGTAGGAGTGGTGGGGAACAAAACTATTATCCTCTTCAAAACTTTGACGCCTCCTTTGGAGGGGAAGGATGGGCTGATCCCTATAGTGTAGTAGCTCAGTACCCCACACCACTCTCAGCTGTCCTGTTATCAGAGGGGCCACTATAGAGAAGTTTAATTCTCTGTTTGGGAAGCGGTTTCTGCCTGGACTCTCAGCTTCTTCTCATCAGGACTTTGGGGTCTAGCAGGTCCATCTCGTTCTATACCCATGAAGGACGCTCAAGTATGAATAGGGTGGTCATTGGTCCTGTTTTATACTGTACAATCCTGTTTTTTGAAGAGTTTGTCCATTGTCATTTATTTACGTGTTTTTGTCCTGTATTTTCCACATGCTGCCGGCTCTGACACTTCCCCCCCCCCCCCCCCCTGGAAGTCATGATCTCAAGACTTCTAGGCAGGAACAATGGCATCAGCAAAGCAGGAAAGGGCAGGAGGGAGGAGAACACAATCTTTAGGGAGTGGGGAATGAGGTGTTTGGCTTGAGGAAGGAATCAAGATAGGTTGAGATTCAGGAAGGGTTGGTGTAAGGGAAGGATGAGAGACAGGAGCAGATCTAGAATAGTGCAGACTGTGTAACTGCATAGGTCCCCATGTGGTGAGGGGCCGCACAGGAGGTCCCCAATACATGGGGTTCATGATTAAACCTGAAATGACAACATGAGTGTGAGCAGCACTGCTGTAAGATACTTAAGCAAACCCCGCCCAAACCAAGGAAATTAATATTTCCTAAGCCCAGCTACCAAAGGGAAAAAAACCAAAACAACCCCACATCTCCCAAACTCCTGCCAAACCTGCCTTAACGACTATTCAGTGTTAAGTTTTGTTTGGTTTCCTATCCTCAGACTCATGGCCTTAGCTTTTTTGGGGGAAGGGGGGGCATTATACCTACCAGGCTGCTGTCCACTTTGCTTGATATACATCCATGTGCAGTTACTGGTTTCTTTCCACCCACGCATCATAGAGTAATCTTGTCTCCACCCCCAAAGCACAGCGTACTCATGTAATTCCAGTGAGGTGCTTTGCCCATGGTGCACGTGGGGAGAGGTCAGAGCCATGTTCCCTATGTTCTGTGTTGTGGTTGTATGTCCCTGTAGGCATGTGCAAGGCGGTTGTGACATACTGGGCTATGTAGTCCATGTAGGATCCATATCTTCTTAATGGGTTTGTCATGGTATTCCCTGGAATTGTTTCAGAGGGACTGTGCAGTTGCTTGCTGTTTTCTAAGTAGTAAAAATATTTTCCCCTCAATGGGTTTTGTTTTGTTGTCTGTTTGCAAGTTAAGCAAATCAGCAGATGGGTGAAGAATATCCTGTCCATTGTTTTAATGTCGCAGAAACCTGTAATGAAGGAACTTTTTGTAATATTAAGCAGTTTGGGCTTTTGCATTGCATAGTCGTTAAGGTGGGTTTGGCAGGAGTTTGGGAGATGTGGGTTTGTTTTGTTTTTTTCCTTTGGTTGCTGGGCTTAGGAAATATTATTTTCCTTGGTTTTGTGGGTTTAAGTAGTAAGAACCCGCCTTAACTATTTGTTGTAAACTGGAAGGTTTTGTGTTAGATAATATCATCAGTTTTTGGCCAAGTAATGGCAGTTGCTACAGACTACTTCTCACCTGCACTGTGTTTCTTTCACAGCACCTGAATTTACAGCTAACATGAATGCTGAAAAATAGCATTCTGCTATTTAGCATTTGTTAAAGCTTGTGAAGCTCTGCTCAGCACAAAAACCCTGCCCTGGTTACTTCATGCAACAGTGATCAAGGGCAGCCCCACATTGAGTGCATTGCTGTAATTTAGCCTTGAGGTGATGAAAGCATGGATGACTCTGGCCAGATTAGAGTCAGAAAGAAAGGACTGAAGCATGCAGCACATGATGTGTGCATGTGTGTGTGTCTGGTCGGGGTAGGAGTGTGTGTGTCTGTGTCTGACAGGGGCAGGGGGAGTGACTGTGTGTGTGTATAGGGAGGGAGGGGGAGTAGTGTGTGTGTGTTTTATCCACATCTTCATAAACTCAAGATGTCCACAGCATTCCCCTCATCCACACTGTTACATTATATGATGAAACAATACAAGTTACATTTGTAAACCTTTATAAGTCTGGGTGTCATAATTCCAATGTTTCATATGGTTTAAACTTATACTGAATATGACTGATTTTCATAAATGTAGGATTTACAGGAAGATTGTTTTTTACATAATACATGGCACATTACTTGTTCCTTAATACGTGTAGTTTATCATAATGGCACTATATGGTGGTTCCACTTCTGGAATATTGTGTGTAGTTATGGTTTGTAACTCATGCTACAAAAGTTTGTTACTCCATGCATTGTTATGTATAGCTAGGGAAGTAAGACCAGCAATAGTTGTTTTTCTTCACCATTGTGAATCCCAGCTCAATATTCTGGTGTCATACTAAAATGCAGTCATAAGACATATTGCTAAACTTAAGCATTAATTAAGCAAGCCCATTGCAGCTGGAGCAATGTGGAAAGACCAGCAACCATGCAGCTGGAAGTGGGGAAAGATTTCAGGGGGGTGGGGTAGAATGGAAATGGAATGTCATTCATTTTCATGAGTTTCAGATGAAGCTCTTAATGAGAAACACCAGAAAGGAGATCACAGTATGACACACCAATGTTATAAGTCAGGTTTACTACTCGAGTAATTGATAGAATCAAATAAAATCACCAGTGAAGCAAATGGACTTGTATCTACTTAACCCCAAATATAGTCAACTGTAGGATTTCAAGTTGCTTTACCTCCCCTCATGTTTGCATATTTTTTTTAAAATTATTAATTATTATTATTTATTTATTATTAGCAAGCATTTATATAGCACCAGCAATGTACCTGACGCTTTACAAAGTAATTGAATACACATGGTCCCTGCCCTAGGGCTTACAATCTGAGAGAGAGGGGTGGGGTGGGGAGATGAAGGAAGGGGAACAGAGGGCGAGACAAGGAGTGTAACATTCACGAGGATGCGAGGTCCCAGGTGCATGCGCTTGGCAGGCCAGTGAGAAGGAGGTTACAGTAATCGAGGCGAGAGATGACCAGGGCATGAACAAGAGTTTTGGCAGAGGAGACAGAGAGAAAAAGAGTGAATCTTAGCAATGTTATGGAGGGAGATTTGGCAACAGTCAATGTAGGGTTTAAGAGAAAGGGGTGAGTCAAAGATGAAGCCTAAGCTACGGGCTTGGGGGATGGGAAGGATGGTGACCCCATTGATGAGGATCAACAGGGAAGAGGGAGAGGAAGGATGTGGGGGGAGATGAGGAGTTTTGAATGCTAATCTATTCCCTTACTGGTAACGTAACATGCAGTTTTCTAACTGCATGTTACACTGAGGAACAAACCTGTGGGATTAGGAGATACCAGTTCTGAACTGGGGTAATGCAGGCTCCCCAGTGTTTTAATGTCTGTCTGCCTGCCTGCTTTATAGTGTCAGGGGGTTTGAGTGGACCCTGACTAGACAATTTGACAGGGCCGGCCTTACTGCGGGGTGGCTAGGGACGGCCGCCCAGGGTCCTGCACTTGGGTGGGGGGGTGTCGCGGTTCGGGGTGTGTGTGTAGCATTTTTATTTTTTTAAAAAATTGTTTTAAAATTATTTCTTTTAAAAAACAAAACAGGTCGGGTCAGGGGGACTCAGGTCGGTGTGGCGCCGCACTGCACTGGCAAGCAGAAGTGGCACTGCAGGACCCCTCCACAGGGCCCCTCCCCCAAGTCAACCTTGAACGAACACCCACACACAGTCGCGACCCCACCTACCTCCTCCTCCTTTGTCCTTGCATCCTGCCTGGCCCCTACTTCTCTCTCCTGGAAGTTGCATGAAAGCAACTTCTGGGAGGGAGGGAGGACCCATGGGCACACAGCGTGCAGAGCAGACTTTACTTACCTGCTGCTGGCTTGCTGTGCAGAAGAGGTCGCAGGTCAGAGTGGAGGCAGCGCGAGGAGTGGCTGGCCGGCGGCGACGCGGAGGGAGCAGCAGGTGGCGAGGGCAGCGATCCTCATGTTGGTGCGGGACCCAGCGGAGTAAAGTGCGGCAGAGGCGACAAGTGCAACAGGAGCGCAGTCCGCGGAGCAGTAGGTAGGTGGCGGGCGGGCAGCGGCGAAGCGTCATTGTGGGACACACGTGACACGACACCCCAGCAGCACAGCGGAGCGGGATGGGTCAGGACCCAAGGTCGGGAAGCAGCAGCGGTGGCGGTGGAGCAGTGGGCGGTGGCGGTAGCCGGCAGTGAGCAGCCACAGGGAGAGCAGAGGGACAGGGACCCCATTTTTTGTAAATTCAGGACCCTGGGGTGTGTGTGTGAGGGTAAGGGAGGAGGCCTAGGCTGGAAGCAGCATGTTGCTACAGCGGCGAGGCCTGGTGGTGGTGGCAGGCTGTGGGGCCTAGTCTCATGGGGGGGGGCTCATGGGGCCAGGGTCTGGAGGTCTCATGGGGGGTGGGCTGGCCAGGCTGGCTAGTACTGCGGTGAGGCAGGCCTAGCGGTGGGGGGTGGGGGTAGGGGCTCAGTGGCTGGCACCGTGGGGGGCAGAGATGGGCACTGAAGTCGAGCAATCTCCTCCTGCTGCTGCATCTCCCCTCCTGAGGGCATTGCCCAGAGAGCAGCCCTCCTCCCCCTGAGCAATCCAGTTGTGGGGGGGGGTTCTCTGGGGCGGTGCCCCCTCCCCCCATGTACGCCTTCTACTCCCTCCTGGTCTACATCTTCTACACCCTCTTCTGGAAGGAGGTGGGGGAGGAGGAGAGCCCTGGGGCCCAAGAACCCCAGCAGGTGAGCAGTGGGGGTGGGGAGACGGCATCTCTAAGGCAGGATCGTGCCCACTCCCTGGCTGCATTCCCATTGGCAGGGGCAAGCAACATTGCAGCAGGGCATGGACTTGGCTGGCAGAAGGTGTGGGGCAGGGGTGTGCGTGTTCCTACCCCACCCTGGCTCAGAGCGGGGGGTGGGTGGGTCCTGTCTTCTGAGCTAGGATGAGGTGGCATTGGCGTGGCTCAGTGGACAGCAGAGAAGGGTGCCTGTTCATGATAACTGCAAGCCACATAGCACAAAATGGGGATTTCTCCATCTCCCTTAACATAAACTTCACTTCACCACCACCAGATTAGAGGACCCGTCCCTTTATTTTTTAAAAATCTCATTCAGGGATACTTACACGCCCCCTAAAAAGAGAAAACCCTGACAAAACTCACCAACCCAGAAAAATCCAATGCAAGTGAATGGAGGCAGTTGCATTGGAACTCCTCCTCACTTTAACTAATAGAGCTGCTCCATCAGCTCTATAATATGGGCAGCACTGGGCTCTGGAGGGCCTACTGTGAAGTAGGATGGGGGCCCAACTCATGGACCCCATGAGGAAACCAATGCTAGAAGCCCTGGTCCCTGGAGGGGATTGCTGTGCTTAATTTGACATAAAACATTCATTAAATCACATTTTCCTTTTTCTAATGGGTGAGTTAGTGTGTATCAAACATTCCTATGTAAGGGGGGAACCACCAAATTTTGGAAGAGTGTTTTGGATTTTGACAACCTGGTGTTAAATTAATAGGGAAAATAACTGCCCAGCCATTAAACCGAAATAAATATTCCCATAATTAATTGTCTTGTTTGGTTGTTCATATCAAGATACTATTATGCCTTATTTAATGAATTTTATTTTCTGGGTGTGTGGTAAGCACCAGCTACTATTTGCCTTGATATTAAAAGGCCAATAAATTACATATTAATTACTCCTTACCTGAGATCCCTAAAAAGTCCTCCAGCCGAAACAGGGAAGGTGACATTTCTCCTGAAGCTAAAGTAAACAAGCCAGGAATTTAAATTTAAAGTGTTCAGTCTCTCTATGTATCCATGCCAGTTTCATCACATTCTTTGCAGGTTACTTTTAAAGCATTTGTTCTCAACCATTTGCCTGCCGTACATGCCCGTTTTGAGACTTAAATATAATCTCATGGCAAAGTATATTGAATATCAGTCAGGACTGTAACCATGTTTAGTGTCCCATTGCCCAGCCTGGAAACCTTTGCTGTAAAGCCAGAGGATGGGGAACTTTTTTTGCTGCTTGGACCACTTTGAAAATTAATATCATCTCCTTGGGCCGAATAGGAGTTGAGGGTGGGGATGTTTAAGGGGTGTGCTCAGGATGGGTGAAAGAAGGGGAGGGTGCAGAGCATGCTTGAGGGTAGGGACTAGATCCATGACCCAGATCCATAACTACCGCAGGATGCAGGAGCTCACTTGAACTGTGCCCACTCAGGATTATTTTCTTCCAGGGTTAAGTCATGTGAACCAGGCTTTGCTCTCTGTTACCCCTGTGCAACTCTAGAGTAGCTCAGCTGACTTCAGCTAAATTACTCTGGACTTGCACTGCTGCAGATGAAGGCAGAATACTCCAGGGTTTCTTTTGTTCCTTTCATTCTTTTTTTTCTTCTTTCTTTTTTTGGGGGGGGGCATTTTATTAAGGCACATAACTGAAATATATCATCAAAGATTATGTATCTTGATCTTCTACATTGCACAATGCTTTCTCAGGATACATAGATTATCATTAATTTCCCCCCAAATTCCTTGTGTTGACCATCACATACATTATCAGTGTTACATCTATTCTTGTTTCTTTTCAGTATTCAAAAAACCTGCCTAGAGATTCTGGCTTATTGGCTGGGGAACCTTTCTCCTCTGAATATAATAGAAATGGAGTGGAAATCTCCAGATGTGTCTTCATTTTGGTGCTTTTCTTAGGCACACACTTGATGGGACAGTTTTTCCATGACCAAAATGTTCAACATTTTTCTATACCACAAGCTCAAGTGGAGGAAGGTTTGTCCTTTTTCAATGACCCCCTACATAGAGTCTGGCTGCTTACAGTAAAAAGGAACTTAATTTTTGATTGTGTTTAAATTGGAGGCCCTTTGCAGGCAGGCATTGGGTAGACATGTCAGAGGGTCTTTAGGGATTTTGCAACCTGTGATACACTGAATTTTTTTGATAATTTCCCCCCCAAATTGGCTGACTTTCTGGACACTGCCACTACATGTGCAGATACGTTCCCCTTTCACCACAGTCCCTCCAACAGAGTGCCTCCCAGGTTGCATAAATGTGTTGAATTTTGTCTGGGGTCCTATTCCATCTGTATAATGTCTTGTAAAAATTTTCTTTGTGGGCTATGTAAATTGATGAACTGTATCCTCTTTCCCTTATTGAGACCCATCCATGTAGGTCACGTTCTCTTCCCAAGTCCTTCTCCCATCTTTTCATTTGGGTTGTTTTTTTTGTCAGCATCTTTTGAAATCAAAAGTGTGTATATCGTGGCGGTTAAGCTTTTTGTTTCGGTTTACAACTGGGTCAGTTCCTCAAATGTTGTTAGACGTCTAGACAGAGCTGCCTCGTATCTAGATTTCGCTACAAAGTGTTTGACTTGTAAGTACTGGAAGCTTTATTTAATTTACGATTTTGCACATTTCTTAGTATGTTTTTAACTTGGGGAGCCTAGGAGGCTCCAGTGTTTCTTTTGTCGACCCCTGCCCGCTAGGAGTTGGGAATTTCTAACACAGTGTGTTCACTTGCATTGGACATTCTGGGTGTCTTTAAATGAGACAGAACCATTCGTAGCCACCCATCAACCACCCACCCAACCATTCGTCTGAAGGTGGTATGGGTGGATGTGCACTACAGTGATGCACGTAACCCTCACTCATGGCCACTCGCGGGGTACTGGAGAAAAAGTCAGAGTGCCCTGTGTGTGGGGACAGGTGCCCATGCATCCATGGCCCATTTGGACTGGGGCACCCACCCATGCCAGGGGGCAGGTCTGCGGCCCTGCTGCCTCTCCATCCCACCCCCACCCCTACCAGGAGCTCTTAAAGGGGTATGAGTTGCTTCGGGGGCTGGTTCGTGGCAGCAGGAGTGCATGGTGGCTACCCAGGGAGCCACCTGTTAGAATCCCTCCCCACTCACTCCATGGGCATGGGCACTCCATGGCTGTACCACTCAGCAAACAAGGACCCCACCCCCCCACCCCCCGGTAGCCTTGCTCATTTCTAAACACCCAAACATGCAGTAGCTGTCGGGTGAGGTTGAACTTAATACATGGTTCTGTAGGTCTGAAGCCATGATTTCTGTTGCAAGCAACTAGGGACCAAAGAAAGATCCATTGCATAAAAGATTGCTTGATTCAGGAGCTCAGGCAGACTTACTGTCCATTAAATGAGAGTTAAGGTGCTGGTATGTTCCCCGAGGAAGACTTGCTCTTCTGGGGTGGCTAAGCCACCTTAAATTCCTTAATGCTCATAGGCTTGGTGTGGGGTAAGATGGTAGGAGTAGGGTTATATAACACATGTTATCATCTCCACCCAACAGGATAATTGGAAAGTTAGGAAATAGGAACATTTCTGTTTGATAACTCACCGCTCCTCCTCCCTCCACCCCGAGGGTTCACCAGCAGAGAGAGATGTCTCCTGTTAGCAGGAAGGAGACTGCGCCTCAGGTGTAATGTGTGTGTTTTTCTAACTGGTGCCGATTTAGCATGCTAACATCATCCTTGGCGCCTCTGTGAAATTCTCAGAGCCACAGTGAGGGAGAGGGAGGGGAGGGCAGGAGAGAAAATGGAGGTATAAGCCTTCAGGAAAAAATGTGACCGGGGGGGGATTTATAGCTCCCAGCCTAGATTTGGGAGCTGTACAAACAACAGTGCTGTGTGTGTAAAATTGCTAACCATCGTATTAAAATGTTACAAGGGAGGATAATAAGAAATTAGGCAAATATAAAAGATTCTGCAGATAAAGGCTTACGTTGTTTGCCAACTATCTAGACATATGGGTGACTTTCAGATGGCAGTGTTTGTCCATGCCTATCTATGATAGCTAATGTAGAGCTTTCTCATTCCTATGAAATAGCAGGGAATGTAGCACTCCATTACAACCTGTTGTGTACCTCTCTGAAGTGATGATAGGTGGTCACTGTTGGAGACAGGGTGCTGGACTAAATGGACCATTGGTCTGGCTCAGAATGGCATCGATTATCTTCTTAAATTTCATTTAAGCTTCATTCCTCAAGCCACTCAGTCCAGAGTAGTTCCATTAAAGTCAAAGTCTGGGGTGTTATAAGTGTGAGGTGACACATCTAGGAATGACTCCCAGGCAAAGAAGATCTTAACTCGTCTGGGGAAAAACGTCCTCGTGCACTTTAATTTGATTAGCTTCCTCTAAGTTTGGGTCTCAAAAGTCTACCCTTGTGGACAAAGTGTTGCACTTGGGAGACTAGGGTTCAAATTCCATCTTAGCCATGAACTCACTGAGTGGCCTTAGGCAAGTCACTATCTCTCAGCCTCAGTAAAATGGGAATAATGATGACCTCCCTCATAGGATTGTTATGAGGGCATACTAATAAGGATTGGAGAGTACTTTGAACATTGAAGTGTTATAGAAATAATTAATAATAAATGTGGCTCAAGAGGACTAAAACTAGTTGTGTCCATTGATAATGAGAGGCAGAGATGGTAAGATACTGCCCCTTCTCAACTGCTGAGGGGGGAACCTCTCCTGCCTCAAATATAGGGCTGCTGTAAAAGTTAGGGATCTGCGAACGTGGGGGAACAGGCTATTTTCCCTCCTGCCCCAGCAGCTGGAGCAGGAGATCTGCCCCAGCTCCACCCAGACAGCAACACAAGTGGGGAATTCCCCTGCCCCACTAATACAAAACAATGGAAGCCAGGGATTCTCTTCCAGGGGGACAAGGGACTGGGCACCCTAAGGGTTGCCACTCTAGTATCAGGGCTAGGGGGGGTGGGGGGTTGGGCTTCCACAGGCCCTGAGCTGGGGCCTCCATTGTGCCTTCTGCCTCCACCTCAATGGATTTTGGATTTCTACTTGAATGGATTCTGTGATTGTGGAAGTCCCTGCCCCCTCGCATGTAACGTGAGAAAGTGCCTTTAGTACGTGTGTTGTGTGTACTCGACTCTAACTTCTCCCTCCTGCTGGCCCCTTTGCAAATAAGCACATGTGTTGAGGTAGGAGTTGGGGGGCACAGGTGCTTAAGGGGTATGCTCAGGAATGGATAGAGGGAAGGGACTCTGGGAGGGGATGGTCCAGATCCTGGCTCTATGCTATGGATCCATCCCCTGTCCTTGAGAGCATGTCCTCATCTCTGCTTCCTTCCCGTAAGCTCACTCTTTCCGCACTTGAGTACGGACCAGATCCATGGGCCTCATCCAGGAATTGGAAAAGGGTCAGTTAAAAAATAGCTGCGGGCTGGATTTGGCCCATGGGCCTGAACTCCCCCACCCCCTCCTCTAGCAGAACAGGGCCCAGATTTCTCTTGTGCCAGTGTAAGTGCTAGAAGTGCTGCTAAAGTTGTACATAGTGGGAGGTGTTTTGATACAGTAATTGTCCTTAATATTATTTCTCCTCCATGCTGTAGAACGTATGAGACTGGACCTGCGGGAAAAACTCAGTGAACATGAGTCCCTGTCGATAGGATTTTGCCATCTCTAGCGGTCACTGAAAGGAAAGACGCATTCACACAACCCATTTTCAATGGGGGAAGGAACACGGAGCTGCTTGTATGAATGTGCCCTTAACAGAGTCAGGGATGGGGAACCTTAGGCCCAGGGACCAAATGTGGTCTATGGCTAGTTCTTGTTTGGCCCGTTTCTGGATTTGGGTCCTGGATCCGGTTCCCTTCCCCGATCACTGAAAGGCTGAGCTCATGGAAAGGGAGAAGATACGAAGGCATGTACTGAAGGGTAGGGGTTAGATCCATAGTCCAGATCCATGATCAGGACCCTCCTTTTCCTGAGTGCACCCTTAAGCTTCCTCTCTCTGTCTATGTGACCCTTGGAGCTTGTACTAATTTTCAAAGTGGCCTCTGGGAGGATCACTGCCTTAGAGTGCCATTGACTTGCTTTGGCCTCATGTGTTCAGAAATCACAAAATATTGTAGGAGATTTCACCTCTCAGATGGAAGACTAGGCTCTAGTATCCTGCATTCTGCCCACACTCAAACACTTGCCAATAAACACACTGTGAAAGGCCCTGCCCTAGGGATTAACCAGAGACACATTTTTTTTACTAGTTTGCAGTCACATTTGGATTCAATCTGAGTTTGTCGGAAGCCTATCTAGTTAAGAAACTGCATGGTATTTAGCTTGTACTGAGCATTGATAAATGGCAGGGTCGGCCCCACTGGAACTAGAGCCTGTGATTCTTGCAGAGGTTTGCTAGTGCAGATTTTGTGCTTTGATTTAAAGCCAGTTCTTTTGACTCACTCTCTTTCTTGTTCTTGATGTGGCAGCAATTTCCCTTTGGGCAGTTGTTGTTGTGTTTGAAAATGTCTTGGCTTCACAATGGGCAGAATTAGAATGTCATTGCATAAGAAAATGGGAAAGTAGCAAAAGCTTTAAAAATATCCTCAGAAAGAGGATGATGACACTTTTGTTGCAGAAAGCTTTATTATAATTCACATAACTGTTCTTTAGCGTGGTAGTAGCCCAAACTTGCATCTTGAGTGTTTGGTGAAATTCTTACCATTTCTTGAGCTTCTTGATGAGCCCTTGTTCTCTGCTATGGGCTGGGCCATTGAAATGCAGGGAAATCAGCAGCTGTGTGAATGCACTGCTACAGTACAAAGCAAACACAGATTAAGGAACCAGTGGCACATTTGCAAGGGGGAAGAATGTTGTGTGAATGAGCTATTTAACTTAGCACTATCTTGACTGGTACCAGGGCCGACCCCAGGGTTTGAGAAGCCATGTGCGAAGGCTTGGTGTGGGGCCTAATTTGCATAATTAGGCTCCATCTAATTATGCAAATGTGTAAATTTACATAAAATTTACTCCCTCTGGCCAGGAAGGATTCCCATTCTTCACCCCTCTGAGCAGCCATGGAGAAGCATAGCCTCCCCATGCTTCTCCCTCCACCCTCCCTCCCCAGTTTCGCACCCCTTGGCTGCCTTACCTAGCGCTCAGCCAAATGGCTATAGACAAGCATGGCCTCCCAATGCTTTCCCTTCCCCCCCCAGCCGAGCGTCTACCACCACTCCCCAGGAGTGGTTCCACTGCAGGGGCAGCCAGTGAGGCAGGCACAGAGAGACTGACTGCATCCACCGCCTTTACTGGAGAAGGGGGGTGAGCGTAGCCATGTTGATCCTTGCTGCCAGTGCTGCTTGTGCCTTGTGCACGCATGCAGTGCGACCAGTCCGGAGGTGCTGCTATCAAACACACCAGCCACCCAAAATGCAGCCAGCCTATTAAGCACATTATGCCATGAATATTTTATATATATATTATATATATATATATTCTGCCCCATAATCAGTTCATGCTGCCCCCACCCCATAATCAGTTCATTTGCACCCCTGCCCCCATATAATCAATTCATGCTGCCCCCACCCATAACCATTTAATTTGTTCCCATGGGGCAGCGTGAATTAATTATATGGGAAGTGCAAATGAACTGGTTATGGGGTGCGGGTTTAAAGACAATATTCCTGGTGAGCGGGTGTGTGTGCCCACCTAACATGCATTCCCACTCACGGAACAACTGGGGGAAACGGCGGTTACTCTGTGGGTGTGGATGAGTGGGGGTGTGGGGATGTGTGTGCAGCCGTGTGCATGCCCCTCCCATGCACCGGTGCATCCACTGACCACCCCCACCTGGTGGAGCCATGTAAAAACAGACTGAGGAGCCACTTGAAGACAAACAGAAGGTTGCTACCTTGTAAACTAGATTCTTTGAGATGGCTCCAAACATTCTCACAACACCCACCCTTCCAGCGCTCCTGGAATTTTTTCCTTATATTCCTAGAAAGGGTTGGAAGGAACTGTCATTTAGAGGGGGAAGAGTGCTTTTTATACTAGAGGAGCTCGAGACCATCATGCAGAACCCAGTTGTGAGAATGTTTGCAGCCATCTCGAAGAACCTTCTTTACAAGGTAACAACCTTCTGATTACTCAGGTGGGGAGGAGTTGTTTGTAAACAAACAGCCTTATCTCTCAGTTCGTGCTGCTGCTGCTGGAGCACTGCTAGGAGGCAGAGGAGGGATAAGAAGAACTTATTGGGGGAGAAGCTGGCTGCAGCCTGCTGCCCAGCCATGCAAGCGCGAGGCCCCAGCTGGCCGGGGCACGTGTGCGGCTGCGCATGTGGCACATGCCTGGGGCCAGCCCTGACTGGCAAGGACACATTTACTGGACTCTTCTGCCCACTTCTTCTCTCCAGCATGCAATATTCCACAGCCAACCTCCTCGTTCCCAAGACCCCTCTGCGTGGAACTTGCTCCCTCTAGATATTCATTTCAGTTCCTCCCTCATCACCTTCAAAAAGCACCCAAAGAATTTTTTTTTTATTCTCCAGGTGCCTTTAGAGAGTCCACTGCTGGTTCCTCTTCATGTATTTTTTCCTTCCACTTTAAAATTGTTTTAAAGTGGACTTTAAGCTGTTTTATTGTATTTTATTGTAATAATGTTGTGAAGCCCACCCCCAGCACCATTTGGCAAGGGAGGCGTGTTATATAAATAAAATTATTATATAAGATGACCTTAAAAACAACTCTCCAGGCCCTATCTCCACCTGCTAAATGCCTGACCAAATAAATAGTTCTTACACTACACCTCTGGAAAATGCTTGGGCTTTGGGTAAATCTCTAGGGAAAGGGAGATCCTCTAAGGAAAAGGAGCTGTGGAGCAGCAACCAAGAACACCTCTCTGTGCACTCTTGCTGTATGGACTTGGTGCAGTGATGAAATGTGTAAGAGGGATCCTATGCCTGACCTTAGGGATCCTGATGGAACATAGAGGAGAAAACTGGTCCTTTAAATGAGGCACAGTTTCCCCAGCTGCTATGTATCCAAACTTCACTCATGGCCAGTTTGATGATCTGCTAAAGCCATGAAAAGGCAGCTGGACCCTATGACTCTTTGTTTTAGTGGTCAGTGGCCCACCTCCCTCAATCTCCCACCCCAGCGTTAGGGCCACAATTTGGAATTCTCCATATCAACAGGTGAAAACAAACCTCAAGCAATTTGTGGGAAGGAAGAGCAGGAGGTTTGCAGCGTAGAAGTGCCAAGACTGCTCTAGTGGTCAACCCTGATGCTTGTCAAGAGCTGCAGAGGAATGGGAGCTCACAAAGGAAGTCTTAGACTGAATTCACACAAGATGCTAAGATTTCTCCCAGCTTTTTTTGTTTTGAAGTGTAAAAGGGTTAGGTTGCAAGACGCAGTAGGTGTAATGGATCTTTAGTCCCAAAAACATAACTGAAAACTCTAGGTTTAACAATGGTGAAGAGTTTAAGCCTGCCATTAGCTTGTCTGCACCACAGAGTCAGTGCAGAGCTGCATGGCATTATGGGATGGCTAGCAGCAGCCACAGCAACATGGAGTAACTTTTAAAGTGGGGGAGAGCTTGTGAGATTATTTAACAAACAAATTTACAATCTCAGGTAAGAAATTGAAAAAAATGGGAGAAAAGGCTCAGGTGAACACAACCAAAGACTTGGTTCTTGGAAGAGGCTGTAGGGAATAAGCCATGCTCGAGGTCAGCGACTTGAGCAGCAGGCCGGGATCCTAGATCAAGCTGAAGGCAGGACTGTACAAGAATGTCTACCTGTCTTGACTTCTTTATGGAATAAAGCGAGAACCTTCCTCTGCTGCTGAAATTGCCATGCATATTTCTTAGTAAAGGTTTATTGGACTTAAAAACCTTGGTGATTTCCTTTGGGAAAGTGAGGAAGGTTTTCGTACCTAACCCTATGCCTTGCAAAAGGAAGCCGAGTGCATTTACCAGACACTTCCTCGTGTTATGAATAAAGAATAAGCAACATTGTTTGGTTGGTTGTTTCTCACTACACGAGTGAGGATATGACCTTGTCACTGCAAACGAAAAACACTGCTATTTAGTTCCTGAGACTGAAATCTTAACCTGAGCAAGGACAATAGCTTGGAGCACAGACCTTCAAGCAGAGGCTTTTGTAACATTGCCAATTCTCTGAATACTGAACCCTTGCAAACCCCATTCAAGCTAGATGGTCCAGGATGTTATTTTTTAGCCTGGCTTTGAGTTCCGACTCTTGGGCGTTTCTCCGCTGACTGTCTTAAATCCCATGCCTGTCTAATCATCAGAGGGTATTTAGAAACTGTAAACGTTTTCCAACATGCCTCACATTTACTGTACAGAGCATTAAAAGAAAGATACTGCCAGCTACTAGCATTAACAAGGTGTAGGAAGCTAAGTGCTGAGAGGTAGCTGAAATTTATTGAAACAGGCAACGTGCATTGTTGCTGGGAGCACAGATGACATAATATAGCCTTTGACCAGAAATAAGGGAAAGCAGGAGGCATGGCATTTGTTTTGGAGACTCAACTCACGTTGGCCTGTACTGAGCTTTGAATCAGTCACAAGCACCACCCAGTCCTGGGCCTGAATCACTGGTTTCCCCCCTCCCTTGTTACTTGCTGAAGCCACACTCTTACTGCCTCGGGATAGGACTGTAGCCCCCAGCCCTTGCTATACCAGTCAGGATATGAGCCTAGCTGGTAGCAGAAGGAAGCTGGGTGGAATAATGCACCCAGTTCCAGGTCCTGTTTTGGCTCCCTTGTTTCCCTACCTTGCCCTGTTCTGCCCTTGCCGCATCCTTTCCTGCCCCCACCCGGCTCTAGCTGTTGAGCACTAACTCTGGATTGTGCTTTGGGTTCTGGTATCTGGTTCCCTTGTCCCAGTCTCCAGCTCTGATCTTGACTCCCTGTTCCATGCCCCCAACCCAGCACATCTGCCCATGTTTTGGACGTGCCCATGCCCTGCACTCTGACACAAGTTGAGTTGTCTTTTCCTTTAAATCTGTTACAGACCGTAGGAACCTTTGCCTTTTCCAGATTTTAGTGCGGAGGTTACTGCTGTTATAAAACTTTATGCTTCAAGGCATAAGTCAACTTCTTTGTAAGAGGCCAGGCAGAAACGTACTCTCTTTGTTACCAAGATGGAGTTTCTTGCACCTTCCTCTGAAACATGATGCCGCCTCCTGTTAGAGACTGGACAGGATACGACATGGATGAGAAATCTTAAGCTACATTTCCTACTGCACGATGAATCAATACAGCCACTCTGTTTGGCACTGGGGACTTAGAAAACTGTTGTGCTGTTCTCTAATGGCATTTTTCTCTGCTAGTGTTAGGGGAATAAGAAACTGCTCCTCCCCTGTATGTTCTAATCTTAAGACAACAAAATGGTACATTCGTAAGATAGGATTTTACAAAAGTTAGCATGACTTCTTTCAAACCAAATGGCATGTTTTCTCTTGGCTCTCCTTTCTGTGCACATGTCCTATTAATCATCAATGCTTACGGCAATAATGCTCCTTTTCTGCTGTAATGAGGTTTGGCTGTGTATCAGCTGAATGTAGCATGCATAGGCCAATGTGACTTTGTGGTCTCGGGAATCTCAGGGCTATGCATGTTCTATAAACGTGATACGTTTTAGAAACCGTTCTCAAGGCATTCTGACCAGGTGCAGAGGGAGCTGGGGAAACGTGTCCTTTTGTGGGTGGGGCATGCTTTAAGGGTAGATGCTCTAAACAAATGTCTTTGATTTAAACAAAGCCGCTGGAGGCAAGATGAGAGGCTCAACATGTTGAGTAGGACTGAAATAGCAGGGAAGGCCGCAGGCAAGGATGGAGTGGATATAGGAAGTGGCTTCATTAATCTAGTCCTGTTCAGTTTGTTACTCTTAGTAAGGACCAGATGAAATACACACAATTTTTTTTTAAAAGTTTCATCAGGTGAGTGGGAATTGTGGTTGGGGGTAGGGAGGGAGGTATTTTAGAACCACGCCTGTTGAGAGAAAGGAAAATTTGGTTCACTTTCACTTACCCAGTGAATTTTCCTTCTTGCCTCCTGGGGAGACAGGCAGTCCTTAGCTCCTCCATCCTGGAATAAGGCAGGAGCAAGGTCTTGATTGGATGCCGGGACCTAAGGGAGGAGCTAACCCTAGTCTGGCTTCCCAGAAACCTATGAGAAAAAGCATCAATTTAACTTTAATATCACCTGAAAAACCTCAGGCATAACTCCTAAGTGCTGCAAGAACCAGAACATCCTCTACTCAATCAAGGACTAAAGGTATCCCCCAAGTGCAGGAAACTAACTGTCCCTCGGATGGGGAAAACAAAGGAGCGAGGAGAGATTCCCCCTGGGATGGTCCTCCCATGCTCCTTCCTGCTTTCATCCCTCCTCTTCTTCTTCTTCTTTTTTGATAAGGCAGAACGTTTGCATCGGTTATACGCTTAAGATCCATCAGGATGGGCTGGACTGCCTGCCTTCCCAGGAGATAAGAAGGAAAATTCACTGGGTAAGTGAACTAAATTTTCCTTTCTCTCTCTCCTATGGAGGCAGGCAGTCCATGCTGGGATGTGCCCAAGTAGAAATCTCCCAAAGACAGGAGGGAAGGATGGATCTGAGCCAAATCACCCCATGGATCAAGAGTGTACTTAACACAGGACCCTTTGCAGTACTCTCCGACCGAAGGCTGCCCTGGCTGAGGCCCATGGATGGATGTGATAGTGACGGGTGATTGTGTGGACCGAGGCCCAACATGCTGCCTTGCAGATATCTTCCAGAGATGCCACCTGTGAAAGCACCATGTTTGTTGGTGAACTCCTCAGGGAGTGTGCTGTGATTCCTTCTGGCATTTGGAGCCCCTTAGATTTATAGGCAAGGGCAATGTAACCCCACAGCCAGCATGCCAAAGTGGCTGAGGATACTTTCTTCCCTTTCTGACCCTGGCTGGAGACTATGAATAGTGCTGAGTCTACTCTGAACCCCTTAGTCCTATCGAGGTAGATCTTCAGGGCCCTGCGCACATCCAGCTTGTGCCACAGGATCTCACAGCTGTGTGTCGGGTTCAGGCAAAACGACGGCAGTTTGATGTCCTGATTGCAGTGAAAAATCAAGTTCACTTTTGGCAGGAAGTACGGGTGGAAGCATAGAGATACCTTGTCCTTGTCGAACCTGCGTAACTCAGGATCTGCTGACAGTGCCCCTAGCTCTGACACTCTTATGGCAGATGTGATGGCTACCAGAAATGCCACCTTGTAAGACAGGATCTGGAACGGGACATGATGGAGTGGTTCGAAGGGTGGACCCTGTAGGTCTCAATACCACATTGAGTCTCCAAGACAGAAAGCAATGCTTCACTGCCGGCACCATAGAGGCCGCTGCTCTGAGGAACATTTTGACATGTGGATGGTTCCACATCTTCTCTGACCCCGTGCTTCGATAGGATCGATGATAGGGCTGAGACCTGTCTGGGGAGGGTTGATTCCTAATCCTTTGTCAAGACTTTCCTGTAGGAAAGCCAAGATCTCTGGAACCCCCATGTGGACTGCCAACAACTGGTGTTTCCCTGCTCATGTTTGGAACGCCTGCCAGGCTGTGCTGTAAATATGGTTGGTTGATGGTCTTCTGGCTGCCAGGAAAATCTGGAGAACCTTGGCTCCGTACCTGAATGAGCTCAGCTGTTCCCTCTCAACATCCAGGCTGATAAGTTTAGTCTGTCTATGTCAATGTACCACATCGGCCCCTGCGTGAGGAATTTGTCTCTCGGGCAATTGAACACTCGGTGTTATTTGGAGTTCTTTGATGGTGGAGAACCATGGTCTCCTTAGCCATTCCAGTGTGATCAGAATTACCTCCACTGAAAGCAGCTTGATTCTCTTCAGCACTCTGGGCAGAATGGGAATCAGAGGGAAGGCATAGAACAGGCGTTGGGGCTAGGGATGTGAGAGTGCATCTAGCCCTGTCACCTGAGGTTCCCGGTGTGTTGGGATGTATCTGTCCACCGTGTGGTTCGCATGGGATGTGAACAGATCCATGTACAGGAACCCCCATCTCTCCATCAGCTGTAGGCATTTTCTGGCTCCAGTAGGCGTCAGAAAGTTAAAGGCACAACTGTTCTCCATTATAAACAGGGCACTGCTGAAGCCCTGATTTTGAGGAAACCACAGTTTCCCTCAAAACCGCAGGAATGTAACTGCAGTTACATTTCTGAAAATATAACTATGGCTAAAATTTGTGGGGACCATCATATATGCAAAGTTTGAAGAAGATCCATTCAGAAAATAAAAAGGTATGACTGTTAAAAAGTTAATTGCTTGTGGCCAAAATGCGCAGTGTCCTGACTCTTTTGAATCCTCTGTCTCCTGCCTTCTGACTAGTTCAGCTGCTACACTTCACAGCCTTGGAGCATGAGGTTGACACCAGCCACTACTGTAGTGCTTGCTGCAGCCGAAACAGAGTTTTTAATGATTTAAAAAATTAGTTCTGGGGGCTTGCGCATGCGCAGAGGGGCAAGCCTGGCGGTGAGCTTGAGCAGCATGAATGAGAAGGGGAGGGGGAAGGACTCGCTGCCACCTCCCTCCCACTTGCTCTACTGCTGCCCCCTGCCACCATTGGTGCCTTAGCTGTGAGCCCGTACCATGACTCTGTCCCTCTCCGTCGGGTGCAGCCACAGTTCGCTGCGGCCGTCTGCACTCTGGCTGCAGTGCCTCTGCCCCCCTCCAGCTGCCTGCACCTAGGTCCCCCGGGGTTGCCAGCCCCCCTAGCCGGGCAGGAGCGGAGTCAGGCGGGGAGCAGCCAGCCTGTTCCCAGCCATGTGTCAAGGGCGGTGGGCAGACTCTCTCTGCGCCAATGAGCCTTCCAACGCGGGAATGCATCTCTGCTGGGGGCAGCCTGGGGCAGCCTCCTCTAGGCAGCAGCTTGTTTCACTCTGGGTCAGCTGGAACCACGGAGCTGCAGGGCAGCAGTGGAGAAACCCCCCCTGCACAACATCCACAGCCCTGACCTGACCCTCCAGCCCCCGCTCTTACTGCCCACCCCCTCTGCACAAGATCCCCCCAGCCCTACCACCTGCCTCCCCACAACATCCCCAGCCCTGCCCCCACTCCTACCCCCCATGCAACACCCCAAGTCTCAGCCTGAGCCCCCAACCCTGGTCCCTCCCCTCACGCAACATCCCAACCTCTAACCTGACCACTGCCTCAACCTGAGCCCCTAAACCCCGCTTCTCCTCCTGCCCCACCCCACACAGCATCCGTAGACCCAACCTGACCCCCTCTGCCCTGGTCCGTGCCCCACTCATCCCCTTGACCCACATAAACCCTGCTCCACAACCCTGGAACTGTTGGAGGAAGAAATTTGTGAGAAGCACATTTTCTAAATTACATCTGGTAGGACGATTACAGCCATATATCTCAGACTGCAACCTTGCCACTATCATCCATGTCTTCATTACCTCAAGGCTTGATTACTGAAACACGCTCTACGTGGGGCTACCCATGGTGATGGTTCGAAGGCTGCAGCTGGTGCAGAATGTGGCAGCTCGCCGAAAGCACATAACACCAGTTCTCCATTTACTACACTGGCTGCATATAGCCTTCCAGGCCCGATTCAAGGTGTTGTTGCTAACCTATAAAGCCCTACCCAGTCTGGGCTCCACCTATCTGCGAGACTGTCTCACCCCCTGGATCCTGGAGTGGCCTCTGTGGTTGGCTGGAAGTGCCCTTTTGGAGGTCCCCCATGTTTGGCGGGGGGACACATTGGAGAGGGTGTTCTCAGTTGCTGCACCCCATTTGTGGAACTCCCGGTGGAGGTTCATCAGGCCTGGGATCTCCCCTCCTTCAGGCTTCACTGTGGAGGATTTTTGGGAGGCACTCAGGCCGGCTCCTTGCTTTGTGGGCGAGGAATTGGAAGAGCTGTTACAAATCAATGTGATGTTGGAGGATGTTCTAGGGCAAATTGACAAGCTGAATACTAACAAGTCACCAGGGCCAGATGGCATTCACCCCAGAATTCTGAAGGAACTCAAATATGAAATCACAGACCTACTGTTAGTAATTTGTAACCTGTCACTAAAATCGGCCACTGTACCCAAGGACTGGAGGGTGACAAATATAACCCCAATATTTAAAAAGGGATCTAGAGGCGATCCTGGAAACTACAGACCAGTAAGCTTGACATCTGTGCCGGGCAAAATGATGGAAACCATAATTAAGGACAGAATTACAGGGCATGTTGACAAATGTGGCTTAATGGGGAAGAGTCAACAGGGATTTAGTAAAAGTAAGTCATGCCTCGCCTCACTAACCTGTTGGAATTCTTTGAGGGTGTTTATTTACACCCTCAAAGAATTCCAACATGCTTATTTGCATGTGGACAAGGGAGACCCAGGAGATATAGTGTACCTGGATTTCCGGAAAGCATTTGATAAGGTCCCTCTTGAGAGACTTGAGAAATTTAAAAAGTCATGGGATAGGAGGTAGTATCTTACTATGGATCAGAAACTGGTTAAAAGGTAGAAAGCAAAAGGTTGGACTAAATGGTCAGTTTTCACACTGGAGAGATGTAAAAAGTGGTGTGCCTCAGGGATCTGTATTGGGACCGGTGCTGTTTAATGTATTAATTAATAATTTGGAAAAGGGTGTTAAGAGTGAGGTGATCAAATTTGCAGAAGACACAAAGTTATTCAAGGTAGTTAAAACAAGAGCAGACTGTGAGGAACTGCAACAGGGGGTATTTTCAGACGTGATGGGGCCAATTGGCCCCGGCACGGAAACAACCCTTTGATTCCCCACCGGGGCCATCGCGTCATGGGCTAACAAATGCAGTGCCCGATCCCAGCGGGGAATCCGGAGAGGGGGCGGGGCTGCACAGCGCAACATGTGACCGCACAGCCCTGCCCCCCCCACGCTGCCCCACCTGCCCGCCCACCAGGAGACGAGTGGGCACAGCGGCCAATGCGGCCGCAGAGCCTGGCCATCCCACTCCCCGGCATTGACCACGGGCTGGAATCCCATCGCGGATTCCAGGCCGTGGTCAGGGGACAGACATTACTGTCCCCTTCATCACAGGGGGAGGGGGGAGAATCTCATTCACCACGTGATCAGGGATGGTCTGGGCAGGACCTCTGATCATGCGGTGAATCTGATTCCCCCCCGTGATTCACGGGGGTGAACATCTGGGGGGGAACTTTTGTTCCCCCCCATCAGACATTACGGAATCACTTTCACCCTGTGCAGATTCACTGTGGTTGACTGTGATCTCGTAACGTCTGAAAATACCCAGGATCTTATGACACTGGGTGCCTGGGCATCTAAATGGCAAATGGGATTTAATGTGGACAAGTGCAAAATGATGCATGTAGGGAAAAATAATCCAAACTATGCATACACAAACTAAGCTAGGAGTTACCACTCAAGAAAAGGATCTGGAGGTGGTTGTGGACAATATAATGAAATCCACAGTGCAGTGTGCAGCAGCAGTCAAAAAAGCAAACAGAACATTAGGAATTATTCGGAAGGGGATAGAGAATAAAACTGAGGATGTTATAATGCCTCTATACAAATCAATGGTGCAACCGCACCTCGAATATTGTGTGCAGTAGGGATGTGCAAACAGAACCGAGTTCGTAAATTTGGTTTGGTTCGAAAATCAAGTTCGGTTTGCAAGTTCGGTTCAGTTGACCGAACTATTTGAGTTTGGTAGAATTCCGAACATTCTGAACCGAGTTCGTACATTCAAAACTGGGTTTTTTGGCCTTCCGAACTGGTTCGGATTCGACCAAACAGTTCGGTCGAATTCGAGTTCGGTTCAAAAGTTCGGTTCGGTTGACTGAACTATTTGAGTTCGGTCCGAACTCTGAACTTCTGAACCACGTTCGCACATCCCTAGTGTGCAGTTCTAGTCGCCCCATATAAAAAAAGACATAGCTGAACTAGAAAAGGTACAGAGAAGGGCAACAAAAATTATCAAGGGCATGGAAAGGCTCCCATATGAGGAGAGGCTTGGTAGGTTGGGGCTCTTCAGTTTGGAGAAGAGATGACTGAGAGGAGATATAATAGAGGTCTATAAAATCATGAGTGGTGTGGAACTAATAAACAATAAAAGTTATTTACCTTCTCAGCTAGTACTAGAACTAGGGGACACTCCATGAAACTCATGGGTGGCTAATTTAAAACAAATAAAAGAAAATATTTTTTCACTCAGTGTATAATTGGGTTGTGGAATCTACTGCCAGAGGCTGTGGTAAGGGCCAGTACTATAGCTGAGTTTAAAAGAGGTTTGAACAAGTTTCTGGAAGATAGGTCCATTAGCAGCTATTAGCCAGACAGGATTAGGGAATGTGACGGGAGCTGGGGGGGAAACAACAGGGAATGGATCCCCCATTGTGAACTGTTGGGTGCGTCTCCCAAGCCACCGTGATTGACCACTGCTGGAGACAGGATGCTGGGCCAGATGGACTATTGGTCTGACCCAGTATGGCACTTCTTATGTTCTTAAAATCTGGATATTCTGCCAGGCTTTCAGTGGGGGAGATGGGTAGTGGGAGGGATTTTTGTTGGCCCAAATTAAGATTGTTGTTTATCTTTTTATATTTTATATTATACATTTTTATGCTGTTCGCCACCCCGAGCTGCCAAGGCATGAAGGGCCAGGACATACATTTTGTATATAAATAAATAAGTAAATAAATAAAATACACAGTAACGGTGGAAGTAGGTCCAGCCCATGGCATCCATACAGGAAACTGTCATCCCTAGAGCACTTGCTAAGATTAAGAGACTCACTGCCCTGTCCATCCTGATCTTGGAAAGTGTAATCCTGACTTTCTCCTCCCTTTCCGTGGAGAGGAAGAGCCTGTCTCTTTTGGTGTCGAGCAGGACTCCTAGAGATTGACTGGGGACCAGGGAGACCTTGTCCCAGTTGATCAGGAAGCCATGGTTTTGTAGGCACCTCTACTGCTCAACTCCCATGAGGATGCTCTCACCAGGATGTCGTTGAGGTATGGGAAGACATGAATGCCTGTTCATAAGAACACAAGAAGTGCTGCTGTTCCCTTTGCGATAGGAGGGACAATATCATACGTTTTGCCTTTACGATGGATTCTTTCGAGTGTCCTTCCTAGATGGGTTGAGTTGCAGACCCTTTTTCTTTTGGGGATTATTGGTCATGACCCTTTCTATCAGGTCTCTGAAGAGCTTGTCTTCCTGGAAGGGGGTGGAAGTGAGGACCATCTTAGCTTCCAAGTCTGCCTTCCAGGGTCGTAACCACATGGCTCTCCTTGCTGCCACACTGCTGGCCATAGAGCAGGCTGTGAACTGTGCAGAGTCTAAAGATGCATCTGCCGTGAAGACTGCCACCGATTAAAGTCTCTTCAGGCTCTCCGTCTCTCTTGATGCAGTGAGAGCACTTAGGTCCTTGAGCCACAGAACCATTGTTTGTGTGAAGGTAGACCTGGCTGCAGCCGCCCTGCATACAATGGATGCTGCCTTGAAATCCCTATGTGTCTGTCTTTCTCTGTTGGTGGGCAGGATTGAGGCTTTTACTAGGTCTGAGGCCCCTGCATCCACCTTTGGAAGGGAGTAAAAGCATCTAGTCAACGCATGGGTGCCCACTCTGTCTACAGGAGCTTCATACACAGTGATGGGAGTGACAGAAAATTGCTGTCCATGTTCTCTGGCGGCAGGTCTAAAGATGCATCCTCAGCTAAGTTTTCCTCCATTTGTGGAGGTGGAGCAAGAAGTGTCAAGCCTTTTCTGGATGCTACTTTGGCCATAATCTACTCGTACAGATCTGGTTGGAAGATCTGGGCCTCTACCTTGGAGACAGGGTCCTGGCTCTCCCTATCTGGCAATTCCCCCTCCTCTTCTTCCTTGGGGGCTCCTAGAGACTCTCTGCTCGCTCCCCCCTTGCTGATCACCAGAGGTTCAGGTGAGGCTGATTGTCAGGACCATGGAGGGGCCCCACCATTGTGAGGGGTTCAGGTGAGCCTGATCATTGGGATCATGGAGAGGCCTGTCATTGTGAGGGATTAATGCTAGGGGAGAAGTGGGGTCTCCCTAGAAGATGGGATATTCCTTTACCTCCTTAGTGACTAGCTGTTGGCTTAGTCACTGGAGAACTGCAGGGGGTACTCCCTCCTCCTTGTCCTCCAGGTTCTTGGGGGGTGGGAGGTGGTTCACAGGCCTGGAGGGGCCTGTTCTGCTCTGATTGGGTGGGTTTTGGGGTTGAGGGGCCTGTCTGGAACCTGTCCTCTCACAATGACGAGACCTGCAGCTGGAAGAGGGGGAACTACTCTTTGAGAAGGAGCGACTTTTAGCACGCTTGTGACGTGATCCTCCAGTGCTGTGGCTCTTCCTGCCTGAGTGGGAATGGACTAAGCGGTGGGACCTGCTAGGACTATACTCTCTGCGGTGTCAGGGACTGGGCCCACCGTGTCCCCTGCGGTTGCGCTGGGAACTGCTCTGGCTGCGAGCCCTATTGGGGCTCCTTGACTGACTCCTTTACCTTTCCTGGCTGTCTGAAACCCATATGTTGCTGGGCGGGGAGGCACAGTTGGAAGTGCCCAAACGGGGCCTGCCCGAGGAGAGCAGGGACTATCCTGTCCCCTGCCCTTCCCCCCGCTATCTGTTGTGGCACTGGTTTGGAAATCCCAGAGACCCTTAATCTGGGCTACAGTGGCTCTCCCCCCATGGGGCCCCTTGATCTCCCCGCTGGGCGGTACTCACGGCCCAGTGTTTGTGGGGTTGGGGGGGGGGGGGGGG
>QEPC01009285.1:2407518-2446289 GCA_003113815.1 Sphenodon punctatus
GGGGGGGAAGAGCAGGCTGGCAGTTGTGATCTGGCAGCCTGGAGATCTGCTGTGGTGCCAGGGGCCCAGTGTGCACTGCTGAGGTGCCGCAGGCGGTTTCCTGGGCATCTGTAGAGCAGTTGGCACCAGAAGCTCCAACCTTCACACCTCGTGCTGCACTCCCTGTGAGGGGGGAGGTGCTCCTCTTGGCCCTGGTATGGGATCCCCGGTGTACTCCCCCCCGCAAAACTATTAACTGTTAGAAAACAAAACAACAAACTAGACCCTATAAGCTTTTCCACCTAATGGAGAAGCTCTCTCCCGTGGAGGCAGGAACAGATCTAGGAAGCCAGGCTAGGGTTATCTCCTCCCCTAGGTTCCGGTATCCAATCAAGACCCTGATCCCAATTCCAGGATGGAGGAACTAAGTCCAGCAAGCACTGCCTGCCTCCACAAAAGAGAAAATAGGGGGCTAACAGATCTTGGTAGGTGTACATTTCCCTCAGTGTACATTTTGAAATTGATTTCTGGATATTATACTGTTTATTTACACAATACATGCTGTCATTTGAGTCGTCATATTTTAATGCATGTTAAGAAAAATCCTCTTTGGGAGCCCATGAACTTGGCAGGGCAGTGTAATTGAACCCTCCTTTCCCCTCGTGTCAAGCGACGGTTTTTTGTCTGGCCCTAATGTGCTGTGTTAGCCTTGGAAAGTCTTTTTTTATTTATATAAAATGTCTATCCGGCCCCTCCTGCCCACAGGGCAGCCCGGGGTGGCAAACAACTATAAAAGACAACAACAAAAAAACATTTTAAAGAGTTAAAATTATGTAGGGGGAGAAAAACACTCACTCCCCCCCAACCCCTACCCCTCGCCAAAGACCTGGCAGAACAGCCAGGTCTTACACAAACGCCGAAATAACAGGAGAGTGGGGGTCAACCGAGCCTCCGCCAGGAGCAAATTCCACAGCACAGGGTTGGCCACCGAAAAGGCTCTAACATCGGTGGCCACCCGCCTCACCCGGGGAACCTCCAGAAAGGCTCCCATGGATGATCTCAAGGGTCGCACGGGCCCATGGGGAGTGAGGCGGTGCCATAGATAAGTCAGGCCCAGGCCGTGAAGGGCTTTAAAGGTTAAAACCAGCACCTTGAACCTGGTCTGATGCTTTATAGGCAGCCAGTGCAGAGCCCGGAGCACTGGTGTCACATGCTCCCTGCGACCTGCCCCCGTAAAGAGACGGGCCGTGGCATTCTGCACCAGCTGCAGCCTCCAGACCAGCTTCTCGGGAAGCCCCACGTAGAGCGCATTGCAATAATCCAGCCTCGAGGTGATGAAGGTGGCAAGGTCGGAGTCGGAGAGATATGGCCGAAGCCGCCGGACAAGATGTAACTGCCGAAACGCACTCCCCGCCACGGCCACAACCTGAGATTCCAGGCTGAGCTGTGAATCAAGGTCATGCCACTTTCTTGCCTTTGTGCTCCCCTTTTCAAAGTAGGGCTTGCAAGGACTTACCTACCACCCTGGCATTGTGAGTCTTAAATAGCGTTTTGAATTATTTCACTAACAGATTCAATTAAAGCACAAGTTTCAACTACTCAGTATCAGAAAGCAACTATAAAATGGTACATGAATAAAAAGTGATCTGGTCTATCTAAATAATTTGTCAAAAAGATTAGGGCTGGCAGAGACTCCATAACAAGACAATGAACAAGTTCCATGAGTGAGGTGTATGTCAGAGCGTCTTGTTAATAAAATATAGGAACTAGCTGGCAAGAACCAAGAGTGGCGTGGGCTGTTATTGGGCTAGAGGGGAAATGGTTTTATTGTTTCAGAATGACAGCAAAGGGAGAAAAATGGTCAGGGTGACTAACAGAAGCCCCCCTCAAAAGACTCACAATGCACATCCCAGCCTCCCCAAGGCCAGGAAACCCACACCACCAGCCCATGCAGGATCCCTCTAACACCGCTGCTCCGTTCTACCTACATTTCTGATTACCTGAAAATGCTGGTATTGCTGCAGGCAAGGTGAGTTTTGTGGGGAGGGACTACAGTTGTGATTTAATGGTTCTTAATGTACCTCACACTGTGGTGGGGTTGCGTTAGAGCCCTTAACACAGGTACCATGTCCAAGTCCTTTTCATTAGCACAGCACCAGTATCCTGATCCTTGCATGTTAGATCTAGCAAGTGCAAACTGTGCATCGGCCTGGGGACCTACGTGTTGTGTGGGCCGCATAGGAATTCCCCATATACATATGGGAGTCTGTGAAAAAACTTTACAGGACAATGAGTGTGAAAATCACTGACGTGCAATATGGGTCTGCAGGGCATCAGACATAGGAAGCCCTGGCCCATTTCAATTCAGGAGGGGTGTCACAAAGGAACATAGGGGCACACACGTGTGATGCTGGTCTATATGTAGGCTACAAGTCTAGTAAATATGTAAAGCAAAAGGTTCAACATGTCTGTAATGTTACAAGTGGGAGCTGTAGAACTCGAATCAGGAACCGTGACACTGACAAAATGCTAGAAATGCAAAGAGAGAAAAGATTGTAGATTCACCCCCACAGCTAGACAGACCTGTGGAGATGCAAATAGACCTTTCTGTTTGCCTGGGCTGTCTACGTGAGGAAACACACAGGCTCCAAGGCGGAAAAACTCAAACAAAGGACTCAGAATTGGTATTTAAGCGAGGGCCATTAAGCCAGCTTCCCTATCTCTTGGACAGAGCCATCTTCAGCAATCTCATCTGGATCCTGCCAGCTAGCAAGGCTGGAAGACATGCATTGAGACGAGGACTTTGCTTTCTAGCAACTCTAAGAACCAGCACCCAGTCACCTACATCTGTGGCTGAGGAGGAATCAGAACTAATGGACTTTCGTAGGGTAAGATGCTTATCTGGGAACTCAACCAATATAGATTAGGAATGTGTTATATTTACCTTTAATTTCTAGTTACCACTCTGTATCAACTATCTTGCTTATGTAATAAATAAACTTACTTATCTTTATGAAGAAGTGTCTTGTGTCTAACATTGGAAACACAAGTGAGCAACAAGAGTTTTGAGAGAGAAAGAGTCTGCAAACAGGAAGGATCGGGCCCTTGGGTGACAAAGGGGTTGTCCCTGCTGCAGGATTGAATCGGTTAGAGAGAAAAACTGATTCAAGTAGGCTGCTAGCGAGGGAAACGGAGTCACTCAAACCCGGTAAAGTGGGGGTGCGGACCTCCAACCTGTGACAAAGGGACCCACCCCCAAGTTTCACCTGGGGCCCAGACTTTCTGGATCCGGTGCTGGACTATTGGGAACAGCTGCTGCTATGACGTACAGGCACAAACAATACAGTAGGCATGATTTAAAAGGGAGTGTTGAGACAATATAAAATACTAAAGGGAAGGATGCCAAGGGTCTGTATATTTACTACTCTCTGGATCAGGGTGAGAAAACAGGTCCCATTAATTAAAAGATCAGAAACAACAGTGATAAGCTGGGATTTAAGCTGCCATAGACCAATAGAAATATTAAAGCAAGAGGATAATGTTAATGGATTTTGTTATTTCTGGAGGGGATCCAATTTTTTAATAGCTGACCATTCTGGATATGAAGGGCTGTTTCCGTTTTATCTTGCACTATTAAATACAGCGTGAGATTTGTTACTTCAGTCTGGAACCCTTTAAAATGTAACTACTTGTTAGAGGGTCTTATATGAACATGTTATGATAGAGTGCTGTTAAGATCAGAATGGGGAGAGATTTGGTCTAGCTTGCTTCCACATAAGACCGAGCAAGTAGAGAGAATAATAGGTACTTGGGATATCACAGAAAGAAACGCAAGAATGACCTAAACAGAGGACCATTCTGGTTGCTTTATTCAGCTCAAGGACTTACAACAAGGACTTGGCTCACAGAGAGTAGCAATAGAGGGAAGAGAACTGGGTCAGGATTTGGCATATAGAGAAGACCCACATTAATGCCACCAGACAGAGCCAGTGTGATGAATGTTACAGTATGGATAAGTCAAGCCCCAGATTTCGAATGCAGAACATCTGAACGTATAGAAGAGCTGACACAGACTGTAGCCTGTCGCAGGAAAAATCAGTTTGTTTTTACAGAGATCAATGCTTCCAACCAATGGGTAAGGTTTTTAATGGAAAATAAGTGTGTGAATTTCAGTGGGAGTTGATTAGCTGTCTCCCTTAGGTCCTTTTGAATATGCCACACAGACTGCTCAGCTGAAACAAAGGGAGACATGAAACCTGGTTTCAACACACATTTGTTTGTTAATATTTATGAAGGGAAAATCGGCCGCTGCAGTGCTATGGTAGAATGAAAGCTGATGCAGTAACACTGAGCTGTACACCTCTATTTTCCCTTGTATTTTTCACAGCCATAGCATGTGCTCCCAAGATGCAAATCATTTAGATGCTTATTCTCAAGGCAGTTTTGGTTATATAACAATTGGCAGATCTTGTGTCAAAAAACAGCAGTTAAGAAATTGCTTAACAAAGGCCCTTTTCAAACGGGCTGCGGTGGGTGGGGGAGGGGTGTGTGCGCCTGTTCCCATGGGCGCACACCCATCTCCATGCATGGAGCAACCGGCATTGGAGCTTGTTGCGCCGTGCGTGGATGATGGGTGGAGCGCAGGACCGCACATGACCCCCCCCCCGGCGGGCACTGTTCCTACGGGCACCTCCCTATACTTGCTGCAGTGTTCGCATGGTGGGGGCGTCCGTGTGAAAAGGCCCAAAGTCCAAAAGCAGCCACAAGAAAAGCCTCCCTGACAACTAAGGCAAGGAGATGCATTTATTTATTTATCTAAAACTTCTTCTACCCCACCCCTCCTACCACAGGCAGCTCGGGGAGGCTTACAAACACTAAGGTGTCTTCATGTGGCTTTGTGGCTCACATTTATCTATTCATGTTGCTGGCTTCCTGAGGAATACCTGGGAATTTTCTTGAGAAGGCACAGTAACCGACGGTGCCAAAAACAGTAGCAGTTAGTGTGTTGGAATTTAAAGAGCATCTTATAACAACACAAAAATGCTAGGATGGGAAAAAGGTAAGTTGAGTAGATGGATACTTGGTCTCAGCTATGCTGAAATCCAGATGGAGCTGTTAAGTGGCTACACCAAGCACTGTTGTAGGCTATGGTAGCGTTATCAATGGGGAATGTATCTGAGCAATTGCTCACAAAAGTGGAAGAGTTCTTAGAGAATTGATGAGTTTCAGCCTCATCAACGTAAGTGCTGCCATGAGCTGAATGTTAACTTCTAAAGTTTGTTTTCCATCAAGGAAAAAGCAGCAATGAGAGTTTGTAAGAGTTTACAAACCATTGGCAGATGAGCAGGAACTGCTCTTAAAACTGCTGATTAAGAGTTAAAATAATTAAAAGCCACATTCTTGTCAGCAGCAGGAAACCCTGTTGCTAGGTCTTTTGAAATTAGTGACTGTCAAGGTCTGGACTGTTTTTTTCATCATGTGGCTTGGTTTTATACCTTCCAGAGAGCCATTTGTTGCAGTTGCAAAATCCAGCATTGCAATTTGAGCAGAGGCAACAATTTCACTTTATTTTTTATTTTATGAATTTGTACCCCGCCCCTCCTGCAAAGCAGCCCGGGGTACAAATTCATAAAATAAAGGGGAATTTCCTAAAAGAAAAGGCTTGAAAAGAGAATACTGATGCAAAAGCAAGTGCCCGGGACAGGGACCATTTCTTTGTTCTCTCTCTAAAAGGCACCATTCACAAGTGTTAAATAATGAACAGTGTGTTCAGTTCGTCTCATCCTAAATGCCAACTACAACAATTTCCAATCTGTTTAGGTGAAATGCTTGTTCCATCTGAATAGGAGACAAAGCAGGTAACTAGAGTCCATCTCAGATAGCACTGTTCTTTGCAGTAGATGCCCTTAACATGGTGGTCAGTCACTGTAGAGGAGTATCCTCGAGTGCTGGAGGATTAGTTATTGGGAGTGTTTGTGGAACAGGACTGTTCAAGCAAGGGAATCCTAGAGGCATGACTGAAGCTTCAAGGCTCCACAGTCTAACGGATAAAGCTCAGTAATAGGTTTTTCCTGATACTAAGATTAGACATTTCCTTTTCTTAGTTTCATAATTTTACTTCTAGCAGTAGCCAACCTTATTTCCTAAACTCCTTCCTCCTGGTGGTTGACAACTTTTAATATTTGAAAAATCATCATGTCTTGCCCCAAAGTCACTCATTTTTTTAAAAAAAATCTTCCCATCCTAAGTCAGTTATTAGCAGAGGAAAGTTGTTCCTGGTTTCTGAGCCTGTTACTACCCATTAACATGCCTCTCATAATTGACGTCAATATTTCATGTATGGTTCTCATCAGAGCTGTATCAAGAACTTTTTCATCCCCCCTATTACTCAGCTACCTCCTCAAGCCAGAATTACAGTAGCCTTTATTGCTGTCATTATGACTTAAGAATTGTAAACCAGCACTTCCATAATTCTTACAGGCCATGACCCTGTTCACACACAAAGGAAATCCGTGCGACTCTAGCTGAGCAGCCCTGCTTGGGATCGCCCTGCCCCCCCCCCCCAGCACCACCTGACCTCCTCCTGCTCCAATCCCCACAGGTGAGGGGAGCCCCACCCCCTGGGAGGGAACAGGCAAAGCTGCCTGACCACCCTGGCCGTTTTGTGGCCGGTGCGAGGACAGCGAGGAGCCACCCCCAACGACGCCCATGCCACACAGCCGCCTCCGACCATTGCCGCTGCCGGACATCGCGCACTTGCTCCCATGACACCCTCAGGCCTGGTTACCCACTCTGCTGCCCGGACTGTTACCACCTATGATGCCTCCCCATACCTCCCTCGCCTCCTCATGGCCCCCCTCCTTCTCCCGCCTCCAGTGGCCTTTCTCCAGCCAACCTACCCCTTATTCGCACCCATGCCCATTCCCCCTCCCCACCCTCATCCCCCCTTGCTCACTCCCTGAAAGCCCCCCACCTCCCCTCACCCAAACCTTCCACACCCAGATACTCCACAGCCCATCGTGGCCGGTGTGAGACCCAAACCTGCAAAACCAGCCGCTTCCCATCCCCCAATCTCATCCACATCCCATGCCTTCCCCGAAACCAATTACCTTTCTCCACCTCCCTCTGGAACTGCTGCTCATCCGTGGCTAAAGCCCCTTTCATCCATGATCTCTTCCTCACTCGCCCCTTTCAACTCCTTGTTCTTACAGAAACCTGGATTTCACCCTCCGTTACCCCAGCCACTCTATGCTCCGGGGGCCTGTCATTCTCCCACCAACCCCACCCTGAGGGCCACGGGGGTGGCGTGAGTATCCTCCTTGCCAAGCACTGTCAATTCACAACCCTTTCCCCTCCTGCCTCCCTCTCCTTCCCTTCGAGGCCCACTCTGTGTGTTTATACTCCCCTCTACACCTTTGTGTTGTTGTCATCTACTGCCCCCCAGGTTCGCTCTCCTCTTTCCTCCCAGACTTTGAATCATGGCTCACCTTCTTCCTCTCTGATGAAAAACCCGGTCTCATTCTTGGTGATTTCAACATTCACGTCGACACACCTTCCACATCCTCTGTCTCCCGCTTTCTCTCCCTGACCTCCTCCTTCGATCTCCGACTCTGGACCGACTCCCCCACCCATACTGACGGCCACTCCCTCGACCTCATCTTCTCACGAAATTGCTCTCTTGCTGACCTCTCCTTTGATCCCTGCCCTAATTCTGATCACTTCCTCGTCTCCTTCAGCCTCTCCCACCAACCCCCCTCCTCCTCCCCCTCTCCGCGCCCCTTCCGCAATATGCAAGCTTTTACCTCCATGGAGTTTGCCTCCTCTCTATCCCCCTTTCCTCCCCCGACTCTGCCATCTCTGCTCTCAACACCTCTCTCTCCTTGACTCTCTTGCTCCCCTCTCTTCATGCCCCGTCCGGCCCCTGAACCCCCGCCCTTGGCTCATCCCTACTATCCGCTCCCTCTGCTCCTGCACCCGGGCTGCTGAATGCCTCTGACACAAATCCCGCTCCCTCCCTGACTTCCTCCGCTATCTTCCTAGCTAGACAACACTATTATGCCTCCAGGATCAAATCTTTCTCTCGCGACTCTCGCCGCCTCTTCTCTACTTTTGACTCCCTTCTTAAAAACCCCTGCCCTCCACCGCCCTCTTCCCCTTGCTGCTCAGGAACTTGCATCATTCTTCACCTCAAAGATTGACAAGATTCGTCTGGACATTGCCTCCCACCCACCTCCTCCTCCCGTCCCCCCCCTTTCCTCACATCCTTCCCTCCTGCCTCTCTGGAGGAAATCTCTGCTTTGCTCGCTTCATCCAACCCCTCCACCTGACCCGATCCCCTCCCGCCTCCTGACCTCTATTGCTCCCACTGTCACCCCCCTTCTACGTCATCAATCTCTCCCTTTCCACAGGCTCCTTCCCCTCTGCTTTCAAGCATGCCACTGTCTTCCCCCATCCTCAAAAAGCCTACCCTGAACCCATCTGATCCCTCTAGTTACCGGCCAGTCTCCCTCCTTCCCTTTGCCTCAAAGCTTCTGGAGCGTGTCGTCTACTCCCGCTGCCTGGACCCTCTCCAATCCGGCTTCCGCCCCCTCCACTCTACTGAAACTGCCCTGGTCAAGATCACCAATGATCTACTTGTCGCTAAATCTAAGCGCCACTACTCCATTCTTGTCCTCCTTGACCTCTCTGCTGCCTTTGACACTGTCGACCACTTGCTTCTATTGGACTCGCTTTACTCTTTGGGCTTCCGTGGCTCTGTCCTTGACTGGTTCTCCTCCTACCTCTCTGACCGCTCCTTTAAAGTCTCGCTCCCCGAGTCAAACTCCTCCTCCCTCCCCCTTTCGGTTGGGGTCCCCCAAGGCTCTGTCCTTGGCCCTCTCCTCTTCTCTATTTACACCCTGTCCCTTGGCAAAATTATTGCCTCCCACGGATTCCAATATCATCTCTACGCTGATGACACCCAACTCTATCTTTCTACCCCCTCTCTCTCCTCTTCTGTCCACTCACGCCTCGTCAACTGCCTCTCTGATATCTCCGCCTGGATGTCCCGACGTCAACTCAAGCTCAACATGGCCAAGACCGAACTCCTCATTTTTCCTCCCTCCTCTTCCTCTCCCTCTAACCTGCCCATCTGCATCGATGGAGTCACCATCCATCCTGTTCTCCAAGCCCGTAGCTTGGGCTTCATCTTTGACACGCACCTCTCTTTTAAACCTTACATTGACTCTGTTGCCAAATCCTGCCGATTCGCCCTCCATAACATTGCTCGGATCCGCCCCTTTCTCTCTACCTCCTCGGCCAAAACCCTTGTTCATGCCATGGTTATCTCTCGCCTCGATTACTGCAACCTCCTCCTTGCTGGCCTCCCTCGCTCTCACCTGTCCCCCCTTATCGCAATCCAAAACTCCGCTGCCAAGGTCATTCACTCTGCCCGTCGCTTCGACCATGTGCAGCCTCTCCTCTTCTCTCTTCACTGGCTCCCCCTTCCTGAACGTATCCTGTTTAAACTCCTGGTTTTCACGTTCAAAACACTCCACGACCAAGCTCCCCCTTACCTCTCGGACCTAATCTCCCTACGCACTCCTGCACGCGCTCTCCGCTCTTCCTCTGTCCCCTCCCTCACTCTCCCTCGTTTCTCCTGCTCACCTAACCGCCTTCGACCCTTCTCCCTCGCTGCCCCCCATGCCTGGAACTCCCTCCCTACCCACATCCGCCTTGCCCCCTCCCTCCGCTCCTTCAAATCCCTCCTCAAGACCCACTTTTTCCTCGCCGCCTTTCCCAATGCCTGCTAGTCGTTCCCCATATACTTACTGTCTGCCCTCCTCTGCAGACTGCTGCAACCAACCTGATTGTAACCAAGTCAAGCACACGCACCTGAGTCTTTGCATCCGCTTGAATGTTTGTCTGTCCTCTCCCGTCTCTCCCTCTGTCCCCTTCCTTGTCATTTAGATTGTAAGCCACAGGCAGGGACCATGTCTATTTCTATGTTCTGTACAGCACCAGGTCTCACGACTGGTGCTATATAAATGTTTATAATAATAATAATAATAATAATATCTAATTATGCAGATCCATTCTTGTGAGGACCCCACTTGGGGTTCTAACCCCTAATTTGAGGACCCCTGTTGTAAGTAGTTTCATGATTGTAACCCTGGCTGGTAAGAAATTTACTTAAGTTGCATCCATATAAACTACTCTTAGCCTAAAGTAAGTCTGTGCAGAGTTTTACATCATGTTACCTAAATCATCTTACGTGCATACACCTTTAGTAAAGCCAATCCACACCTGTCGTATACTCAGCAGTGACATGACTGCTTGATCAAGTAGGAAGGGGCAACTTTTAAGCTGCAATAAAAGAATGACAGGAAAAACAAGTGGTACTGGAATGGACCAGTAATAGTCTACTGTACTGCTAGGCTGGCACAGAAGGGCTGCCCGGCAGGCAAGCGCTGCCCAGGCAAGAAGGCAAGAGGATGATTCTACCACAGAGTTATGTGAAAATTCATGCTGAGCAGGTAGAACATCAAGCTCTGTTTATGCTGGCAATTCCCCCACAGCTCTACTAAACCACATGAAGCAGAGAATACCTTGTTCAAAGGAAGAGCTGCCAAGCATTATGCAACTGAGACAGGAGGAGAAATCAAGTCTCAGTCCATCTATGGATGGGGAGCTCTGAATAGGCTGTGGGCGCGATTCTTCATTGGAGCTTAGGTAAGGCGTGAACAAGAAAATGTATAGCATTAGTCAGATGGGTGGCAAGCAGGCAACGCTATGCAATTGTGGGCACTTCTTTTTATCCTTTATGAGCTAAATTCTCATGAGAAAAGGCTCCTCGCCTTACAGAAGACAACCCAAACTGCAAGAGAAACACTAACTTATTTCTCTTCCATAGATACCATGATGATGGACTCCACGGAAATAAAATATAAGCAATAGCAACTGTTCTGAGTTATTACAACTTGATTCTTGCTTTCTATGAATTTCACCCAGATAGGGTTCTTGCTTTCTATACATTTCTCCTGAAACCTATTTCCAGACATTTACTAGTTATTAAAGGCCGAAGGGCCTTCCTTCAGTCACTTGGAAATTCATCCCAAGCTTCTCTCCTCGGTACAGTCTTGAGACTGCATTCCTTTTCCAGTTCTCACTTCAATTGCCAAGTAACTTCGCCATGAACGGAACATAGGCAAACTCATCCTAATCACTTCAGAGTGCCTATATACGTGTGTTATGTCACTATATGCTTGCGCTATCTCATACTGATCTGCTTGTGCTATACGCCATCCCAGAGTATAAGCTATCTCTCGCCAACACCCTTTGCAAGAATCTAGACTTGAGGAGCGTCTGAACCTTAAAGGCAGAGGAAGCTGATGTGTCTGAAAAGCCGATCACAATCAGGGGGGTGTTTTCAAAGAGATGTTCTATTCAGTCCTGGCTGAATAGACTGCTCAGCAAAGGGAAGTCTGGTGCTTAGTTAAGAATTAATCTCCCCAATCCTATAATAAAATACCCCGACACTAGGCCCAGTTAACCAAGTGGGAAAGGTTGGCTATGGCATGAGCTGATGCCATGAATACAAAACTGTAATGAAAGAGTGGGAAAGGAAAAGTGGATTCCTTCCCTTATCTTGTGAATTTTCCTTCTCAAAGGACCTCCTGGACATCAAAAAAATATAATAATAATAATAATAATAATAATAATAATAGGCTATTGGAACTTATTAGCAGCACTGGTTGTTTGGGATTGTGGTCTGAGATTGAAGGCTGTTGAACAACTGGCGCAGGAGGGGTCAGATCCCCACTGAACATGCTCCATTGAAACTTGGTGTCTACCTCTGCTGGCTGGGGTGGTAATTTGATTGCTGTCCAGGAGGTACAAGGAGAATGAAAATCTTCCTTAGATTTAGTTCTCCACCCTTGATATCACTGCTTTACAGAGCAAGGCAGATTAACCGGTAGATACCTTTGCCATCATCCTCACCAGAGTCTCCTGCTCCCTAAACTCTTCACCCCTTCTCTTCTGCCCTTGAATGGCCTCCTTAACACACAGGTTCTGCTCCCCTCGCCCCGTCTTGATTTCAAATACCTCTAAAAACCTCCCACTTCTGTCAGGAACACCCCTGTGTGACACCCTGTCCCAAGCTTTATTTGGCAAATCACAGAATGTCAGAATTGGAAGGGACCTCCAACCCCCTGCTTGGATGCAGGATGACTACGACATCCCGGATACAAGACTTGGACGTCCAGCCTCTCTTAAAAAACCTCTTGCGCTGGAAGGCCTATGACCTTCCTAAACAACTTGTTCCAAATACCATCCCCTGATGTTTGGATTCTTTGTGAAGTAGTCGGAGTACGTAACAGCCAATTAATAGGCTAACGACAGAAACTGGAATGAGCATCTACAGCCACCTCCCGTGAAGGTGAGAAAAAAAGATTATCCCTATATCTCATTCTGTTATCTGCACACACCCAAGGCTCATAATGGCACCAGGCGGTCTGCTTCCTCCGTTTCTGAAGTACTGTGTCTGGGTCAACTGATGCTAAGTTTTGGAACCAAGTTGGAGGTTATGAAATTCACATTCATAGAGCCTGGAAGGACAAGGAAAGCTTTATTCAATGCCATCTCAACTAGACTGAGCTGGTTCAGAACAGTAGAGAAGAGGTTAAAGGTTAGGTTACCAGCATGCAGAACTTGTTGAGGAGCACCAGCTGTACTCAAATAGATTTTGGATTCAAGCCACAGAATGCAAGGGACTAATGTTTATACTACCAAAGGGACAGGCAGCCATCGCAAGGAGCTTGCTCTGCCACTACTGGAGACAAAGTTTCATTTTCTTTGAGAACAGGCACCAAGGAACAAGTTTTAATTCCAAAGATGTCTAGGTGACTTCTCTCTGTGTGCTAGTCACCCAACCCACTATTGTGCCTTCTTGTTTTGAATACAGCCCTAGAGAGAATGGGAATCCAAAAAAAGACCTTGGTCACTGAAAAAGTGAAACCTCAGCAGGCTTAGTAAGACTTGGAGTAATACAAACTTTGAAGGAGATTTCCAGCAAGTCACTACTGGTGACAGCTCTCTCTCCCTTTAGGATAACCAGGAAGAAAACAAACATGCTCTCCACACATTCTGTGGGACCCTAAGTTCAATGCTTCAAGATGACAAAATCCATTTTATACAGGAGAAAAAAGGAGTTGGGTAAATGTGTCCGTCTGCTTCTCCAGCCACAAAACCAACCAACTGGGCTAATGTATGTATATGCTCCTCATTCAGGCAGTCGGCTGGCAAGAGCAACAGTTCTGAACTCCTGAGTGAACGGCAGTGACAAGGGAGCCTGCCTTGGCCGGTTAACACACTAGTAAAATCCACTGTGTTGTGTTTAATTTATTTATTTAATTAATTGTAAAGAGATGAACACTAAAGGGTTAAGATGGACTGGGCTGGATTGGATTCCTCAGTCTGTACAAGTTCCTTAAATCATCTGGAGTACACAGACGAGATATATAGAAGCACTGAAATACAAGATAAAACAAGCCTAAATCCCAACTCACTCCAAGAAAAAAAAAGAAAAATCGGGTGCGTGTGGGTGGGTAGAAAATAAAAATAAAATAAAAAAACTGCAACACTTCTAGAGAAGGGAAAAATGCAGCGGGAGAACACAGAGGTGGAAGGAAGGTTATTTCTCGATGACTGCACTTTGCTCCTTGTACTGGAGGCTCAAGGGATGGAGTTCAAGAGGTCCTTCAGGAAACTGTCGGGATCAGTGATTTCTGATAGGAGCCCTGCAAAGAGAATGGAGAAGTTGGTGAGGAGTGGCCACCTCCGAGTAAACCTACATCTACATACAGGAAGCATGGAATGGAATCTAGAAGGCCTCCTCCAAAGAAGTCACGTAGGGCATACGGTGTCAAAGCTGATAAAAACTATCTGATATTTATGAGTCCTTTTATAACAAGTGGTCAGCTATAAGCAGCTCCCACCACACCCTAACCATTCTTCATCTGTGTAGCAATGATTATTGTACAAACTGAATATAAACATTATTTCTGTTTACAGACAATGAAGCCAAGGGGGAAAAAAAACACGGCATTTCCCTAAAATGTCCCTATTGAAAGTGATGGGTAAATGCCTATGACATTGGCTAGAGAGACTGAACAACTTTCTGTTTGGAGTCTTTTCTAAGTAGCCCAGGAGGCATCGCAGCTGAAACGTCTGCCTGTGTGTCACACATATTTCCATAAGCAGGCGTTTGGAATGTGGCCCCAGCAACCAACAGCCATGAGTTACACAGAACAGCCTTTAAAAGGGAAAGTAAATACTGACCAGCTACGTCCAAAAATTCAGAAAAGGTTTCAACCGGCATGAACTCCTCCTGGAAAGTTTTCAGGGCCTTGTCTGCAGCTTCGTGTATCGGCATATCATTGTGTCGTATAAATTCTGCCAGAGAGTAGGAACAGCCTCCCTCTGTATTACTCGTAGGCACCTTCTGTGAGGGAGGGGGAAAAAGGACAAGGTCATGCTTTGCTTTAGCCCAAAGAACACGGGTAGATTGCAAACCGTTGAGAAAAGGCACAGTTCTAGAACCTGATGCTCCACAATTAAGTAGTCTAGTTCATACTAAGTGCTGTCTCTGGGGCTTATGTATACATGTGTCTAACCCTCTGCATTTTGTTTACCATATAAGAACATTGACTAAATACCCAGACCCTCTATTCTTCTTGTATAAAGTTCTAAAAATATCCCAGGAAGCTTTCCTTTCTTTTATACTTCCAAGATGATGGATATCTCCCTCCTCCACCCTCCCTTTTGCACATAGAGAACAAAAACAGCCACCTAGAACTCCTAGCTTATGCCAACCATAGCATGAAGGCCAAGCATGAAGGCTGAGCAGAGGAGAGAAAACAGGGAGAGCAATGCTGAAAAATGCTGCAAACTAGAAAGCTAGTTCTTCAAATGGGCAACAACTGGTGGCAAAATGAATCCTTTTATGAGCAAGCAAGGTTTCAAGTTATAATGATCCTCACGGAAAACGGACAGTTTCTTATCTGTGAATTTTCCTTCTCCCCCGTGGCAGGACAGATGGTCGACTGATGGGATGTGTTCCCTCCTTGCTTGGACAGGCAGGATCACTAATTATGACTGACAGCCTTGTCCCAGGGAGGGGAACAGCCCTCAGTAGTCACCCAGGACGAGACTGTCTAAGCTAACTTATCTATAACTCAGAAACCAACCATGTTAACCAAAACTAGTAGCACAACTTATGAATGGCAGAGGTAAAATCCTCTGAACTGTAGACCTTAGAGAGAGAGATACAGACAAGAGAATAGATGGACGAAGGGAAAGAACCTCTAAAACTCCTACTCCTAAACCCCTGCTGTAGTCAGACCTCCAGGTGGAATGCCCAACAGGAAGGGAAAAAGACCATCTGTCCTGCCATGGGGGAGAAGGAAAATTCACAGGTAAGAAATTACCCGTTCTCCCCCGTGGCAGGACAGATGGTCTTGACTGAGGGGACGTCCCAAGCAGTGCCTCTCCAGGGAGGGCAGATTCCCACCAGTTCAAAACCTCCCCTGGGAATCCCCGCCCCCCCCCCCCAGGCCTAAGAGTCAAGAACTATCTGAAGAACTCGCGGCTTAATGTCACCTTGGCTGAAGCCACCAAGGTCCGTCTGTCTTTCTGGAAGATGCATAAATCAGGATTAGAAGACAGAGCATTCCTAATTCCGGAACAGAGTCTTTATAGAGAGAAGGGACGACATCTTACTCAAGGGCTCGAAGGGGGGCTTGATCAGCACCAACACCACCAGACTGAGTCTCCATGTCGGGAATTGATGGTAGACCAGTGGGCACAGTTCTGTGGCTCGGAGGAATCTGTTAACTTGAGGACGAAGCAATAACGGCTGTTGCCCAGAGCAGCTTAAGATCATTGAGAGAGTCTCTGAGTCACTGAGGCTCTCTAATTGGGAGACCTACTGAGGGGGTCAACCACAATCTCAGTTGGGCTTTCATGAGATCTGGAACCTTGATGTACATGCATCTCTGGTGGGCAATGCTGTGTTGGTAGGGACGAAGGAGTCTCTGTAAAGGTCAGAGGTGGAACCTGGCCCACGCTACCTTGTCTATGCACGACACTAGGCTGCCCAGGAGTTGAGCCAAGAACATAAACTCTGAGTGGTCTTCATGCTGGAATAGTAAAGAGCTTGTCCCGTCTCTCAGGGGGAAAGGAACACTTGGTCCTGGACAGTGTCTATCTGTACCCCTAGGTGTAAAATCAACATGGCTGGAACTAGGTAGCTTTTTGTTCTGTTGGCCAGGATCCCATGGGACTCGAGACATTTGTTAGGGCATTGTCCATGACCTCACCCAACAGCTTTGTGCCCTGGAATTTAGCTCGTCAGGACTGCCTTGGATAGAAGGTCTACTCGCCAAGATCACAGCCACCAAGATCTTCTTGTACCACATTGGTGGCCATCAATTTTGTGTTCAATTGAATGGCGTCCAGCGTACTGTCCACCGCATAGGCTGATGCCAGAGCGAGTTTCTTGAAGCTATCTTTGAGATCCTTCTGTTCCACCTTCAAGGCAAAATCACTGGCCCACAGGAAAGTAGCCCTGCTGAAACTGGATGCCGAGGCTGTGGTGCTAAGGGCCATGGCTGAGGCTTTGTAATTCTTATGGAGGGATACCTCTTTCAGTCAAGAGGGTCCCTGGGGAGCTCTCACAATCTGCAGGGAGCGCAGCAGGGTTGGCGAGGTCTGCCGCGGTAGCATCCACCTTGAGAAGGGATACAGATCCCTCCTGGGCCTTGGGGACTATGTAGTATCTGTTGATGTACTTGTGTCACCCCTTAAACTTGGCTGGTTGCTCCAACTCCCCTTTAATAGTATCAATATAAAATTGTGTCAGAGGGAGCTCAGGAACTGACGGGGTGCCTCTGGGGCATCCTTAGGAGGGGAAGACACAGATATTTACGACTGATGCTACTTTGGATAGGAGGCAGCCATTGCTCTTGGTTTTGAAGAGACTTTCTTCTGTAGGCTCCTGCTCTTTGTCCCCTTTTTCAGCCTCAACCTTAGAGTTCCCCATCATCCTTGTCAGGGCGGGGGGGATCGGTCTTCACGGGCACATTCACCCCACTCCTAGCCTGCAAAAAACATGCCGAGGGGAAGGAGGGGAAGAGGGCATCCCAGCACTTAGACCTCCTGCCTGCATGCCAGGCATGGGAAATGGTGGCACCGTGAGGGAGGAGAAAGGCGGGCCCAAAAACACCTGTTGAAAAGGCCCCACCGCCGCTTTGCTCCTAGGAGCCGGGGCTGTGCTGGAGGAGCGGCTCCTTGAGCAGGGGATGGCTGCACGGTGGGGAAAGGCCAGGCAGAACTGTCCTGGCAAGTTCCCACTGCAGCTTCACTCCCTGCAAGCTGAGGCTCCACCGGAGGAGAGAAGACCCCCCCGCTCCCTGCCAGCAACTCTGCCCAACCCGACCCGAGAGGACGAGGATGGGAGAGGGGAGCAGAACAGAAACAAAAGGAAAAAGAAACAGAAAGGTGAAAGAAAAGAAATCCTATCCTAACAGAGAACAGCTCCACAAAGGAGCCCTAATTCCTGCTCCTAATTCTAGCAAGGCAGGAATAAAACCGGGTGACTGATGAGGGCTCTGCCCCTCCATGGGATAAGGCTGTCAATCATAATTAGTGATTCTGCCTGCCCAAGTGAGGAGGGGACACATCCCATCAGTTGTCAAGACCATCTGTCCTACCACCAGGGGGTAGGGGAGAGAGAGTTTCCTTTTCAAAGGAATAGAGCAAAGCAGATGATGGGCTGGGCAAGGAGACAGGTACTAATCAGACTAGAAAGCAGAGGTAACAGATCAAGTTTAACACTTCCCTTCCTCCAAGTTCTCACAAAAGACCATCACCACCATATGTATTTGATTCCAGGCAGATTTCTTACCTTGAACATGTTGTAAATGAGATCTACTAGGGCCCAGAAGAGAAGGCCAGAGCGATATGCGGAATACTCCTTCACTGCCTTATCTGTCAGTCTAGAAAGAAAATGAAATCAAGCTCCAAGTTAATCACTTTACATTGCTCTATAACCCAGTTGATGAATAGCTTGGCTGCCCTACAAGCCTATCAACAATACACATTAGAAAGTGCTACTGTGATGTGGGAAATGTTCGAAGTCATCATGCAGACTTCGGATAAACCCCATTCTTCCTTTGCAGACTGTGATAACTTGCACTTAATTGCTGTTCCTACTCTAGTGAAGGCAAGAGAACCATTCAAAATGGGAAAATAGAGTGGGGAAGTGACTTGTCCAAGGCCATATAGCAACTCAGGCTGTTTTCAGACAGGACACGCCCACGAAGGTCCACCCATCCCCCACGGACCTGTGCGCCCATCAGAAGGCGGCATGGGTGGAGGTGCGCTCCCGTGACCCACGCACCACCCACCCGTACCCTTGCACGGAGCAATCTGGGTTTTTATCCGTTGCTCCGTGCAGGGGCATGAATGGGCAGTGCGTGGGTGCGGACACACATGGACTGCACACCCATCCCCTGCTGTTCAAAGGACCCCCGCTCCCCTCCCCACACCACAAGTGTGTGGAGATGCATGGAGACCTGTACCCCAGACGGATCCATCTAAAAACGGCCTCAGTGGCAGATATTGGGAGGGGAGACAAGTTCTTCCCCTCTCCACCTCCCATTTCATGGTCAGTTCCTTCATCAAGCTGCCCCACTTAGTAAGTGGTTCTGATACAACGGATTTGTATCCTACCTATGGATATCATCAATTGCCTTCAGGAAGTAGTATGTAGGCAGACCTACAAACACTCAATTGCAGTTCTGCCAAGCTCCTCTATTTCCCTTTTAAAAGTAGAACTCCAACCTTCTCAAGAGTCACATATCACTATCTACTTGAGTGAATTTTAAGCACCTCCACCTGCTTCTGATACCCCCCTGAACATTGTTTCACAATCCTATTTTAACATTTTGTACAAGTGTTTCACTCTTCACCAGGACAGAGAAGCACAAACAAGGAAAATTGACTTAGACTGTCAACAACAACCTGAAGTAAAGAAATCAGCCCATCTACTTAGTAATAGAATTTAATTACAAAAATTAAATTATAAAAACAAATCAGAAGTGAGAATTGAGCAAGCACCATTTCTTTAGATGTTCACTAAAAATCAGCAATACTCTGATAGAATAGGGTCATTTCAACAACCCTTTAAGGTTTAAACAATCCCTACTGATCATCGAGTCCTCTCAAACACAGAAATATGAACTGTGCCAGGGTGCACCTGAAAGACCCCCTCATTGCAATACTTCTATCACATCAGATACTTGTAAATGTGCCAATTGCCATCTCCAGCAATTCACCTCTCTGACTTGCTATTATTGTCCTCAGAGTCCTGACTTTGCCTTCTGCCTTTCAGTGTTACTTAAAAAATAAAAAATAAAATAAAATAAAAATCTTTATTAAGGGTCACCAAATGACGACACGATCAAGACAGGGAAAGGTACAAAGCGCTTAAATCAAAAGTAAAATATGAAAAACACTTAACAAAAAGAAGAGAGAAAAAAACATAACGAAATAATAAGGGGGGAGAATCGTGTACAATCAGCATATTGGGTTTACAGTTATACATCTGTGGTGGAGGCACCAACTTTAACTGTGATCCAGTGTTTCTTTAGAGAATGCTACAGAAGGGGCATCTTGAAGAAAGGGGGAAGAGGCAGGGAGAACAACTCCAAGCCTTAGAGCCTGAGAAGAAAATATCAGTTAATCACCAACAGGCTCCAGCAAGGAGAGGTTTCTTGCCAACAATTTTAATTGGTTTGGAATTTTCGTGCGTAAATTCTAATAGTTGTATCTGTCTTGTTTCATCACATGTTACTTTACCACTTAAAATTTATGGAAGTTTCCCTCCTGGTCGTACGCAGACCTACAATTAATTCAGATGAGGTTTGTCAAGCAAGTCTTCCAATTTCCTATCATGGGTTCAAGTTATGCATGTGTGTACCAAAATGGGCTCCCAAGTCCAATTAGTAAAAGCCATACCCATCTCTCCAAGAAACCTTCCTTCCCCTTATAACATAGCTTTGTAGGTGGGAGCCTGCTTGTGTGGCCAGACTTCGTTACTTAAAAAGAAAACCAATTAGTGAAGGTGACTAAATTTCACGGCTAGAACAGCAACTCAGAGCCAAGCTAATTCTGGATTCCCAAGTAGTGTAGAAACAGAATTTCTTCTTTTATGTGAACAGTTTTGGACATAATTGGACTCTGTTCCTTTAATTGAAAGCTAAGACGCCCTTGTGGGTTAAGTATGTAGCTGTTGCCATCTGTAGCAGCTACTCAATATAATCACTGCTATATTTTCATTAACGTAAGCTGGCTCAGGCTCATCAGCTATGCATGGATTTCCAGCAGCAAGAAAGATATTAACACTTTGGGATCCTCACTTCTCATAAATATTTCATGAAGGTCAGAGGCAGGAAACGAGGGAAAGAAATCCTCAGGATTTCTCTCTAGACACAATCCAGACTTTGTATCATGTATTCTCAGAATCTCCTGCCAAGATTCTTGGTTTAGTAATGACCGTTTTAACTCATTGACTAGATACATAAAAACTAATCTCACTGGCCTGTATCTTTTCTTCTGGCATTGGACTTGGAGTCCAATATCCATACCGATTTTTAACTTTTTTTTCTTTTTTTTTAACATAATCTTTTCTGCAGTGGGGTTTGAGAGAAGAAGCTAGTTCAAATTTGGAGCCTTCTAAACCTGATAGTGCTGCTTAAATGTTTCTCCGAAGCGATCATTCATGAGCATCCTGCTCCCTTTAGTCTGGGACTTGAGTGGGCTATATGAAATAGTTTCTTCAACTGCAGTATGGCAACATAAGAGGAATTAACTGCTCCCTAAAGAGCACCCTGAAAAGAAGGTTCTCTGAGGTAAAATAACTTTTCAATAAGCCTGAAATGAAAACAGAGACTGCTCAACTGAGGCTAAGTCTGCTCTTAACTCTATAGAGGGAGACCTTCTTCAACTAGTGTTCCAATGAGAGATGACCCCTAGAGCAACACTGGAGTTCCAGTTTCATTCAAATCTGCCTTCTATTTACAGAACTGGAAATTGCCCCCATAGTGTCTGAATTGCTGTCCAAGAGTCTTGAGGAGAAAAGCAAATACAAAACAAGTTCTGGAGTGTAAACCTTCCAAGTCAGTCTCAGGATGCTTGCACATGCTACCGGGGGGAGGGGGGAAACGGACTTCCATGAGGGCAATCGTGGCTCTTTTCTCATGGAAATCAGTGCATGTAGGAATGCGCTATTCTGTTTTTCTCCCTCACGAACACTCACGTATGACCAAGTCCTCCAATTATGGGTGTTTCCGCTTGTTTTGTGAGAGAAAAGCAGAATAGTGCATTTCTATGTGTGCTAATTCCCATGCGAATAGAACCATGACTGCCCTCACAGATGTGTCCCCCTCCCTCCCCTCAGGTAACATGTGCAAATGACATATGGCTGTTTTATGAATAGATTCTCTTTGAGAACATGATAGGTAAATACGACTGACTGAGCATCTATCGCCACCTCTGCTCACTGGACAGCAGCATTGTACCACAGAGCTTCTAAGCCCCCACCTACTTCATCCTGCTCTCACTGAAATAACCCTAGAAACAGCTAAAAGCCCTAGAATAAGTGTGATGGGCAGGATTTCACTGAGGAAAAATATGTGCAGATATCACATGAGGGCGCCAGGACAAACTCTGACAAAGGAAGAAAGCAAAAGTCATGGGGCTAGAAAGAGTTAAAATTGATTCTTCCAAAAAAGAAACATTCCTGTGTCCCTCGCCTGCATCTCCACCCCACAATGTGGCTATGCAACTCCAGCCAATGGGAAGGTAACATGAGCACCTTCCCCAGACAGCTGCTGAGCAAGCTAGCTGAAGGAGGGGGTGGCAAGGGCTGCACCGATTGCTAACCAACCTGCTGGCTCCCCCTGGTGACACCACACGTGCATGAGAAATAACCAGCAGCCTCTTGAGGATCTCAACCCGCATGGTTTTCCACTTCTCTGGGGGCAAGATGTGTAGTGCCAGAATTGTATAGTAATTGGGCCCATCCACTTCAAAGGCACTCTCCACCCACTTCTCCTTGGGCTGCTCCATGAAACTCTGCAGGTTCTTTTCCTCGCGGGAAGTTGCTCGGGTTCTGAAACAAAGGTGAAGATGACAAATGGCCCAGACAGCATGGACTGTTACATACAAGCCATTAAAGCACTCGGAGATAGCACATGTACAAGAGGCACTACCTTTCATCCAGGCTTGTCTCTTCCCTCAGATCTCAGCACAAGAGTATTTGCCAGTGCCCAAGAGCAAGAAAGAGTACAGGCTCTTCCCTAGTGCATAAAGGGAAATTTGCTTACCTGTGAATTTCCATTCTTCTCTTGAAGCAGGGTGGACCGTCAGAACTGATGTGTATGTCCCTACTCACCCAGCAGTAGGCAGGATCCAGATGACTGACAGGAGCAGTACACTGTGCTGGGCTAGCAAAATAGGGCATTAGCAGCTCTTTAATTGCTTAGAACAGTGGAGCTGATGAGGCACCTGACCAGCAGCACCTGTGCTGGAGAGCTGTGAGGAGCTGAGCGCTCCACTCAAAGAACTAATACAGCAATCCAGCAAAGCCAACGAGGAGCAATGCTGGCAAACAAGATGGGACCAAACTAAGTTGCCTATAGGGTTTGGCTGGGCTAGCTGACTGGGGAGGAAACCCTGGAGGACCCACCTGTTTAGCGGGAGAAGCCCTTGTATTGTGTGGATTGGGACTGGCTGTGAGGGACAGAAGGGAGGCCAGTGAGAAAGCCAACCTGCCCAAGCCAAATAGGATGGAGACAGAGGGTTAAGTTAGCAGCTGGTTAAGCTAATTTCCCATAAAGGGCACCAGAGAAGAGGACTGCATCCAGAGCCAATGCTACAGACACTTACGAGAAGTACAAGTTGCAGGGCTGCACTGACTCCAATGCAGCTCTGCAACCTGTATTTCTCATGTCTCTTCTAAAATTTGCATATTTGGCCACCCTACTGCCAAAGCTAATTTAGAAAACTAGAAACAAGAAGGTAACAACTTGAATAGTAAACACAAATAGACTGAAAAAAGATACACAGACAGGAAGAGGGAGTCATTAAAGAAACCCTCAGACTCTAGTCAAAACCTCTGTTTGAGCCTCAGAAGTAGAATCTGACATGGGTGGGGCTAACTGTCCACCCTGCTTCAAGAGAAGAATGGAAATTCCCAGGCAAGGAAATTCTCTTTACTCTCTCTCTCTCTTTTTGCAGGGTGGACAGTCAGAACCTATGGGAAGTCCCCAAGCAGTGCCTTTCCAAGGGTGGGTGAACCAGTCCAAAAAAGAAACAGTCTTGCACCAGATATGTCCAATTCCCAACTGGACTGAATCTGAACTCTCTGCATCACCCAACAGTCAAAAGGTGCTTCAGTGGATGCTAGTCTCCTCCCTATCATGACAATGTGAGGGAATTAGCAAAGGACCAGGTGGTGGTCAATCTGCAGATTTCCTCCACTGACACCCTACCCAGGAGCACCGAAATCATAGTTGCCCCCAGGAGTATTCACAATTCCCATAGGAGAAGAAACTTGAGAGGCCTTGTAAACCTTCAATATATAGGTGCTAAACCACTGAGCTAGGGTACTTTTTGAAACCTTCCTACCCTTTTTACCAGCCCAGAAGGCTACAAACAGGGCAGAGGCCACTCTGAAGTGGCTATACCTATCCAGGTAAATTGTGAATGCCCTCCTGACACCTAATATGCACTACTTCCTCTCTAGAGTGCTGGAGATTGGGACAAAGATGGCAAATTCAGTTCCAGATCCCTATGAAACCACAAGCTGACCTTCTGAATGAATTCATGTCTAACCTCTGGATTACCTTGTCTTTGCGAAAAATACACAGGTCTGAATCAGAAGAAAGAGTCCCCAACTCGGAGACTCTACAAGCTGAGGTCATGGACACCAGAATTATCTTAACACTTAAAAAGAATGACATCTGCAGAAGCAGCTCAAAAGGAGGGTGCATCAAAGCCCTGAGGACAACATTCAGCCTCCAAATGGAGAGCCTGCAGCTAAAGAGTGGGCAGGTGAGCTGTGCTGCCTTGAAGAATCTCCTAATATGAGGGTGCGAGAACAAGGCAGGCTGACCTCCACAGCAGAAAATACTCGTGAATATTAGTTCTGAGACCCATTTTGAGACCCCTCTTCCTGGTGAAACTACAGGAGATGCATTTTTCAATCCCTTATGGCTCTGCCTGATAAACTTCCACAGGCCAATAATCATCTGAATCCTGCCTACTGCTGAGTGAGTAGGGACATAATCTGTCAGTTCTGACTGTCCAACCTGTGAAAAAAGAGAGTGCAAAGCAGCAAAAAGGTTCAAAATATCAACTCCCTCCCTCCACTAGATGGCAGTGTTCTATACTAAAGTACCCTTTTAAACAGAAAGGTCAAGAACCAGAAACTTCTGCCACCAGAGATAAGAGACACCCCACTCACCCAGCATTTCACTGTAGATACTTTCCCATAACTGTATCTTGGGATCCAACATGTGCTATTTATCTCCCCAATTAAGGAAGGCCTGTGAGTAGCAGCTTTGGGCCCAGCGGAAGATATTTTATTTAATTTAAATTTTTATCCCGCCCTTCCCCCCAAAAAGCTCAGGGCGGCATACAACATAGATCTGAGATATGATGGGGCCTGCTTCCCCATGTGGGGAGGCCAACCGTCTGCTGTGGTGCAGGGGTAGGGAGCAATGGAAGTAGTGGTACGTGGTGGGAGCTTGAAGCTCAACTTGAGAAGGACCCAGCAACAGGTTATGCTAGAGGTCTGTGACCCAACTCGCCTTATTGAGTCTGGGCACATTGTTGATTGAAGACCTTTGGATTCAGGCCGAGGTTCCTAGCCGCAAAAGGCCTAACCCCCTACAAGCTGCCATGACATCCTGGCACTTTGTAGGGCGCGTAGCCATGTTGGAAAGGGGTACGGAACACTTTAGCCCTGCTGCCCTTTCCTGACATCCCTATCACTTACAGAGCATTGTGGCATCACAATTAGAGCTGCAACTGGGTATCCAAGCAAGTCGGGCACCATGCTGAATCTGGGGTTCACCCTGGCTGAGTTCAGCCACCAACTGGCACTCAAACGTGACTTGACGGGCTACCCAGCTTCCCTGGCTGACTCACCTCATCCCCAGGCTGCTGCTCCTCTAGTCCTGGTGACTGCTCACTGCTTGTTGCTCCTGTCCTACCCCATGTGCTGCTCATCTGAGCAGGGGACTTCCCTGATTACCTTTTTCTAAGCGGAGTGGGAGCAAGGAGGCCTTTTCCCCACCTGTGTGCACTCTCCTAATGGGTCCTCCTGGGAATGGGGGACCCATGGGGAGGTACACACAGGTGGAAAAAGGCCTCATCCCCCTCCCTCGCGATCAGAAAAAGGAGGGCAGGGAAGTCCCCAGCTCAGCTGAGCAGAGCGCAGGTTGGTGGGTGGGGAGCAGGGAGCAGCAACCTGGCAGTGAGATGAGTCAGCCCAGGAATCCGTGGGTGCTGGAATCGACATCCCAGTAATACCTGCATTTTGGGGCACCAGGTACCCAGTGGTGTGTGTGTGTGTCCAGGTACCCTGTCAGGTGCCTGCTGGGGGTGCCCCAAAATGCTGGTATTACCCGTGGGTGGCAAATGTGCTACCTGCTGCAGCTCTAATCACAATGATCCATGGGTGTGGGGCCACCCAATCTCACTGGGTGTGGGCTCAAAAAAGGCTAACTGTGTGGGGCCCAAATATGGGGCCTGAACATTGTTCTGGGTAGGCTACATTGGGCCTGATGCCAGAGCTACATACATGCCCATGCCAGGAACACCAGTGCACTTACTGTAGTAAAATGATTGGTCTTCCACTCCCAAGGAGAAATCAAGAATGACTGCACCGCTGCCCACAGCTGTCTAGACATTCCAGGGCTGAGATTCAGGGGCCTTGTAAATGGGGATCATCATACAATGCCAAAACCCAGCCTGCTGGCAGATCAGTCTTAGGCTCCCTGCTAGGTAATTTGCTTTCAAAAAACAAACCCTACACTTCAATGAATGTCAAACTTATCTCCATTGCAGATACGAACTGCCCTTAGCTTGCCAATGCATTACATACATCTCACTGAATGGAATCCAGCTCACAGTGAAGTCAATGCAATTTTAGCCACAGAATTCAACAAAGTTGGATTGCGGCCACTAACTCATTGTGATTAGTTCTAGAGACAAAGTAGTACAGTGATATCTTTTAATGGACCAACTTCAGTTGGTGGAGGTATGAAAGCTTTCGGGCCTCACAGGGTCTTTCATCAGGAAAGTCAGGAGCTTGAACCAGAGACTTAGCAAAGCAGCGAGGTATATATGGTGTTCGGAAACAATGGCAAAATGAGGGGAGGGGAGGGGAGGGGAGGCGAGAAAGAGCCCCAGGTAGGAAGTCTGCAATTCAAAAGGGTGGAATGCAACAAGGTGGAAAGTGTAAGGCGTAGGTTTCCTTTTAAGACAAGGACGGAGATAGGGCAATTGGGATTCTTACCTGTGAATTGCCCTTCTGTAGCCTTGCAGGGAGATTATTCAGACACAGGGAGCGATCTCCCTCACATCTACTAGGAGGCAGCACAGACTTTCAACCGGGCATGCGCAGGGAGATCGCGCCCTCGCTTTCCCAGGTGTATCAAGCCGAAGAATCCATCATCTGTAAGAATCAATAAACAGAACACTCCCCAACTAGGAGATAGGTTAACGAGACCCCGGAGGGAACAAACAGTGCTCCAATTTGACCGGAACAGGAGAACTATAACAGGCAGCCCAGGGAGGGTCGAATAATCTCCCTGCAAGGCTACAGAAGGGCAATTCACAGGTAAGAATCCCAATTGCCCTTTCTATAGCCTTCAGTCCGATTATTCGGACACAGGGAGTTACCAAAGCGGTGTATTTATTTGGCAGGGAGGGACAAAAGGTCAAGGAGACCCCATCACCCCCTGTAGAATCCGACGGCTAAAGGTGGCCTCAGCAGATTGGAACAGGTCAATTTTGTAGTGCTTAGTGAAAGTATGTGGGCTTTTCCAGGTGGCCACGCTACATATTTCACTAAGCGGGGTCCGGGAGCAGAGAGCCCAGTTAGCGGCTGCTCCTCGGATGGAATGAGCCCAAATAGGGTTAGGAGGTGACAAGCCGGAGACTTTGTACGCCTCAGCAATGCAGGTCGAGATCCATCCCGATATAACTGTCTTGGAGACCTTTTGGCCTCTGTGATGCAGATGGTAGCTTACTAAGAGACCTGAGGATCGCTTGAAGGGGGCCGATCTGTGAAGGTAGATTTTGAGGGCTCTTCTGACATCTAAAGTATGCCATAGCTTTTCTAGCCGATGGCAGGGCTTAGGACAGAAGGAGGGAAGGACCATGTCCTGCGACAAGCGGAAAGGGGAAGAAACCTTCGGGAGGAAGGAGGGGTCAAGGCGGAGGTTGACCGAATCTCTTTTGAATGAGCATAGGGCAGGGTCGGCAGAGAGGATCCCAATTTCAGAGATCCATCTAGCGGAAGTGATAACTATCAGAAAGGCTACTTTTATAGAGAGGAAGAATAAGGAGACCTGGTCAAGTGGCTCAAACGGAGGGCTGGTGAGGGCCTTGAGAACCACACTGAGGTTCCATGAGGGGAATCTGTGTACAACTGGAGGGGAGATTTTATGAGCAGCCCTGATGAATTGGTGTATGTGAGGGTGGGCCGAAAAATGGGGTTTTCTGGAGGCCCCCAGGGTACCATCTAGCACAGCTAGTTGTCTGGAAAGGGTATTGGGGCGGAGTCCCTTCTCTAGCCCCCCCTGAAGGATGTGGCCCACGGAGGGTACTGAGGGGGCACTTGGTGGGAATGACACCACTTCACGAACACCCCCCAGGTACATTGGTAGATGCACTGAGTAGACTTTCGTCTAGAGGCTAGAAGAGTACGTACAACTGCATCTGAGTAGCCCAGATTCCGTAGGGCTAAAGTTTCAATAGCCATGTGGTCAGCTTCAGAAACTCTGGTTGCTGGTAAAGGAGAGGCCCCTGCGAGAGAAGATCTGGGGAGATTGGCAATTGGAAGTGGTTCCCTCGGGACAGGTTGAGCAGGTCTGCAAACCAGGGTCTGCGGGGCCAGAACGGTGCTACAAATATGGCGGTGGCTCAATGTAGTTTGCATCTGTGAATCGCCCGGTTGAGAAGTGGAAATGGCGGGAAGGCATAAAGAAGTCCCGTTGGCCACTGCTGGCTGAGCACGTTGAGGGCCTCGGCCTTGGGGTGAGGGCGTCTGCTGAACCAACGGGGCAACTTGTAGTTGGTTGGAGGGGCGAAGAGGTCAAGAATCGGGTTGCCGAATCTCCGTACTATGCACTGGAATGCAGAGGCACTGAGGGACCATTCCCTGGGTTCTATTGTCTGGCGGCTCAACCAGTCCGCCTCCACGTTGTCCACACCTTTTATGTGAAGGGCTGTGAGAGAGGGTAGGTGAGGCTCTGCTCAACGAAAGAGTTGTGACGCCTCCCTGTGGAGCGATGGAGACAGAAAGCCCCCTTGATTGTGGTGTTGCTGGAAAGGGTATTGGGGCTGTGGTGTGGTGTTGTCTGTGCAGACCAGCACATGGTGTCCCTTCAGGTGGGGGAGGAAGTGTTGGGAGGGCTAGTCAAGTGGCCTTGAGCTCCAGCCAATTGATGCTGTGGCTGGTGTCTGCGACTGTCCAATAGCCCTGTGCGATGTTGGTCCCCAGGTGGACTCCCCAGCCTGAGAGGCTGGCGTCTGTTGTCAGGATGAGTCTAGATGGTTCTGTCAGTGGAACTCCGCGAAGGAAGCGGTGGGGAGGACTTCCCACCACTTGGAGTGTTGCGTCTCGGGTGGGACTGGGAGGTAGGCAGGGAAGCTGTTGATTATGTGAGCTTGCCATGGGCGGAGCAACCATTGAAGTGGGCGCGCATGAAATCTGGCCCACTGAAGATGGCGTATGCAGGAGATCAAGGTGCCCAGGAGAGACGCTAGTGTCTGCAAGGAAGTGCGTGGGGATGTCTGTGTAGCTGCTAAGAGCCCTAGGATCTTGCGCTGGCGAGGGACTAGTACGAACAGTCTGTCTAGGGAGGTGTCAAAAATCACCCCTAGGTGCTCTAGGCGCTGAGCTGGTGTGAGGTGGTTCTTGTCTCTGTTGATTTGGAAGCCGTGGTACTCCAGGTAAGAGATAGAGCGTTGGAGATGAGCATGCGCAAGTGCCCTAGATGGGGACCGGATAAGCAGGTCGTCCAGATAGGGGAATATGACTATGTTCTCTAGTCGCAGGTTCACCACGAGTGGGATTAGGACCTTGGTGAATATTCGGGGGGCAGTTGCTAATCCGAAAGGGAGGGCTCGGTATTGCCAGTGCTAATTGTTGTAGGCAAATCTCAGCCAGCGGTGGTGGGGCCGGCGGATTGGTAAACGGAGGTAAGCGTCCTTGAGATCCAATGAGGTGAGCCAGTTGTTGTTCGAGACGGCTAGAGAGATGGAGGCCAGGGTTTCCATTTTGAATCTGCAACTGATGGATTGCTTGAGGTCTAGAACTGCTCTCCATTCCCCATTTTTCTTTTGTTCTAAGAAGAGAATTGAATAGAGTCCCTTTCCTTTTTCGTGCCATGGCACTCTTTCTATGGCTCCTATGTGATGTAGTCTGTTGATTTTGTGGCGCATAGCTGAGCGTTTGGCGGTGATGTGAGAGAGAGGGGAAATCCGAAAGAACTCCCTTGGCCTGCGCTTTAGTTCGATGGCGTATCCCCGTGAAATGGTTTGTCTTACTCAGCGGTCCGATGTGGCTTGCATCAATGGGCGAAGTGTAGGAGTCTTCCTCCGAGAGGGGCGGAGACGTGGGGAAAACGGTGCGGAGCAGTCAGGAGTCCAGTTTGCGTAACGGCGACCCGTTCCATCTGGTGTAGTTAAGAGTGGGGTGCAGGCCTGTTTGTCTTGGTTCCACATCCCCTGTGCCCTCTGCTGGGTGTTCCAGGTATTGTAGAAGGAGAAGTTCCTTTGAAAGCCCTGCTGGAATGGGTGAAAAAAACTCTTGAATGTCTGCACTTGATTGAGAGAGTGCTTCCTGTCCTTATTGGAGGCCTTGGTCAGCGCTTTGTCCAAGGCAGGGCTGAACAATTTACGGCCTCTGAACCTGCTGTTTACGAGGAGGTTCTTGGCATGAGAGTCTGCACGGCAGGAACGCAGCCACAAGCGGTGTCTGGCTGCCACGTTCGCTGCCATGCCTCTGGCGGCCCAGGTAGCTATGTCCATAGATGCATTGATTAAGAATGCATGGGCCAAGGTGACGTTAGTGGCCAGTTTACGGGACAGGGGGGCAGAAATTTTGGGGTCCTTAGCTAACTTGAACCATTTCATGATGGCTCTGGAAGTGTACGAGGCAGCTGTAGCCATTTGAAGGGTGTTTGACAGAGCCTCGTAGCTTTTGCGAAGTCCTATATCAATTCCCTTATCCGTGGGGTCCCTAGGGAGTAGGTTCCCCTCTGAAGGGAATATGGACTGGCAGGCCAGAGAAGAAGCTGCCGCGTCCACCTTGGGAGGTTTGAATATAGGGTCGCTCTGCTTAGTGAAGGTGTAAAGCGATTGTTGAACTTTAGACAGCTTAGAGAACTTAGTGGGCTGCTTCCATTGGGCTCTAATTATCTTTTCAAAGGACCTGTCCAGGATCACCCCTTTGGACCTGCCATGGATTTTGCGGAGATAATCCGTCTGAGACCTCGTCGTCTGAGGTAAATTCCGAGTCCCCTTTCTTTGGGGTGCTAGGAGTAATGTTCAGCACCCTCTGTGCTCGCTTTAGGAGCTTGGGGCCCTGTAGGAAGCTCTCTGCCCATCTCCTTGGGTCCGCTAGAGAGGATAGCTTCCCATTCGGGGGTATCGGAGTCCCCAGAGGGGAAGTCTCCCGAGTTAGAATTTGAAGCGCTGGAGGAGGAAGAGGCCATAGGTTGTGGGGCTTTCACACGGGTGGCCTTCTTGCACCGCTTGGAGGGGGGTCGAGGGGTGGCATCAGAATCTGACCCCGAGTCTAACAGTTCCCCCTCCTCCATAAGTGACCCCTGACACTCGTCCTCTGAGGAGGAGTTGAGCAAGTCCCTGAGGGAATGCTTGTGAGGGGGCTTGCGGGTGCTTTTATCCTTGCCCTTACCAGCTGCCCGCGAGGAAGCCTTAAAGGCTTTGGGGGGAAGGGGGGGCGTTTGTACTTTTGGGCCCTCTTTTGGTTCCCCTCTATACGGGCTAGAGTGCCCAAGATGGATCTTAAGGTGTCCAGCTGGAGTTGCTGGAAGGAATCTGCGGGGCCCCCCCTTACTTGCAAGGAGGCAGATGCCTCCTCCTGTAGCTCCTGCTCATCCTCCGTCCCGGCCTGGGATCTGTTGTGCAGCTCCTCCGACTCTGTGGCGGCCACGTTCTGGGCGGGAGGCTGCGGCGCAGTTTCACTTTTGCGCTCAGGTGAAGTGTGGCCTTGCCAGCGAGCCGCGTTCTGGAGGGCGGCTGCCCTGCGTGTTTTGGCGGTCTCCATCATGTCTGGGCACCTGCTTGAGAGGCTTGTACCCGATGGGTTGAATACCTCACAGCTGGATGGGCCTCTGGCTGTACTCGGGAGTCGGCACCGGGAAAAGGAGAAAAGTGGCTGGATCTGCTGCTGCTGAGTTGTTTGGAGGCCCCTCCTCTCAACGGAGAGAAGTAGTAAAGGAAAAAGTCTGACTGGGTGTGGAGCACCCTCACTGCATGTCTTGTAGGATCGGAGGCAGACTTTCAACTGGGAAAGCGAGGGTGCGATCTCCCTGCGCATGCCTGGTTGAAAGTCTGTGCTGCCTCCTAGTGGACATGAGGGAGATCGCTCCCTGTGTCCGAATAATCGGACTGAAGGCTATAGAAGTTCTTTTCTTAAAAGGAAACCTATGTAACACCTTTAAAGAACATGTGTCATGGGGAAAAGGGGGAACACAGACATTTGGGGTAATGGTACACAGAATGTGGTGTACTGGGGGTAAATCTGGCTACTAAGAAGGACAGCTAAAGGTAAAGATTAGAAGATTGTGAGCCTTACTACCCTGCTGAACTGGTTTGGCAGGGTGGGGGGACAGAAAAAACCATTGTCAGGCAGAACGAGCATTTTGTTGCTAAGGGAACGCCCAGGTGGAATCTGCAACCAGCTCAGAACAACAAAAGGAGCAGAAGGGAGGAAGTGACTTGAGTCCCCTGAAAAGAGAGGAAGACACAGGATCTACACACTTTCTTCCATCTTGACCAGCTTGCAGGAGAAGCTGCCCAACCATGAATTAGAGACTTAACAATTCAATAAAGGGACTGAGCCTGGCCTCAACACCAAGGCCGTGAGATACTCTGATGGACCTGGATTGTGCCTTAGGGTAAGAGGACAGTTAGGGAACATCAGTGTATTTTAGAATGCGTGCACTTTATATTTGATTTGTGAACTTGCACCATTCGATCAACAGCCTTATAACTGTATTTACTTAATATATGTTTTATAACCAAACCTAGCGTGCTTGTGTGTTTATTCAGCCTTGGGGTGTGTGTGTGTGTTCGCTAAGGGGGTACCCGGTTCCTATCTAGGCGAGAGCCTAGACGGACCTTTTTTATATAAGACAACCCCACCGTGAAGTCTTCCAAGCTATGGGTGGCCAGAGAAGGTTCTCTGAGTTACGACTGGGATGGGAGAATAAGTGGAGACGTTTTTGGGGGTGCTGACCTCCGAAAGCGCCCTGATTGTGTTTAGGGTTTCTGATCACTTGGGAACCCATGTGGGCACAGGCAACTGGGTTGCGGCTGGCCTAGTGGGCATTCGGGGGACAGCCTAGAGATAGAAGGGAACCCTGATCCCGGTGACAACATGTCCCTTTGCCATTGTTTCCAAACACTGCATAATATACCTCACCGCTTTGCTCAGTCTCCAGTTCTTAAGTTCTGACAAAGGTCCTGACCAAAAGCTTTCATACCTTTACCAACTGGACTTGGTCTAATAAAAGAGATCAGTGTACTACTTTGTCTCTATTGCCTATATTTGAGACCCAAATGGCAACCTTACTTTCTCTAAACTACTATGATTGGTTGACTCAGATCAACTCTGAATCACAGCAACACCAATGTTGCTTTTGAAAGAATGTTCTGCATCCTCATCTAGAAACCTTACCTGGTGGACTTCTGGATGCTACTGAGCAGGATTACTAGGTGAAGTGCTTAATTTGTTTCACCACAAGGAATAACAGAATGAATATACAGTGGGCTCTGAAGACCAAGCGACTGAAAACAACGGAGATAGCATCTCCGGCATTGCTGCTCTGGGGGTAAGCAGGGTGCCAACCCCAGTGTAAAGGGCACAGATGCTAACATGAGTTTTCCACGAGATCCCTCATGTGACTCCTATCTGTTTTGCACCCTGTCATTGAAATAAAGGGATTATGGGCCTTGCACTGGAGTAATGCACTTCAACATATAATCACAGTGACTCCATTTCTTTAGAGGTGCTTTTGACAGCGGCCTCTATCTGTGCAGTAAAGACGCATTGCTCAAATCATGATTCATATTTAGAGATTGTATTAAAAAAATGAAGGAAGCCAAGATCAGGTGAAAGGATGTTCCTCTTTTTGAAACTTCAGTGGAAATCTGTTTTCTGCAAACCATGATTTAGCTTGACAATGTCCCATTTAACCTCTAATAACTGAGTAGTCGCTAATTCTGCCAAGCGCAAGGAAATAATTACAGTATGAATAGAGGAGATAAATCCCAATTTGCTGTTGTCCAACAGGGTTCCAATTTCCATGCATGTTCACAAGCTGCTGTGAAGCATTTACCTGTAACAACCTGCATTGGGAATTTATTTAATTTCTTTTAAAACCTTTTACATAGCTTCCCACCTTTCCCCATCACCTCCTGCGGGAGCCAGATCACACGGACTGCACAAATACACTCTGCGTGTGGGATTTAACTGCAACAGTGCAACTATTTGGCATTTAACACTTCGGAAATACATCACAATTGCAGTGAGATTTATCTCCTTTCCATCTGCCATTCTCCCATGTTCCCAAAGAGCTGGTTAAGCTGCCAGAACCACAATGATTCCCAGCAGGAGGCTCTCCTGGCAGCTGCTCATCAATTTATCGTTGGCAGAGAGACTCTAAGCAAGTCAGTCTGTCACGAACAGATATTACAAGGGTTACACAGCTATAAGACATTGAGCTACTGACGTGTTAAGGACGTAAAGCACCGTGTGAATTATATATGGAATGAGGTGTATGTTGCTCTCTCTTCCTCCACCTCCCGTGTCCACACTGAACGACTGCTCCATTGCAAACCGGAGAAACAGCAGCTTGATGTCATGGACGTTGAGCTGGTAGGTAGGCTCCCGCTGACCTGTGCACTCCTGGAGGTATGTGTTGTGTCTGGGGAAATAAGTGACAGGTTACAATGCAGGCATTATATCTCCCCTTTTGGAGTACAAGTACAAAGCAAACTGGGGCTCTTACCTTGGGGAATTTTTCTTCAGAATAGACCTCCTGGACAGCCATCTTCAGGACACTGGGGCTAGATCCCCATCTTGACCAGCAGGAGGCAGACACCAGAACTCTGACAGAGTATGCTCTGTGGGAGACCTGACCTTCCCTTGCTCCAGTTGTACCACAGCCATGCAACTAATTTAAAATCCAAATACTTCCATATAGAAAAGACCTAACTTTAAATGTTTACAATGGAATTTTCTTATTGTCTCCTTGAGAAGAGTGGCAAAACAACAAATGCAACACTACTGTCACAAAAACTAGGAAGGGATGACTGACTGTCCAGGAGGCCTGTTCTGAAGTAAAATTCCCCAAGATAAAAGCCCCAGTTTTTCTCTCTTCGGGCCTCCTGGACAGTCATTTTCAGGACACTGGGGACATAACAAAGCAGTGCCCCTTATGTCTGTTAGGTGAGTGAATGCTCTTACTACATTAAGTGGCAGTGGTATAGACAAGCCTTTTATAAAACACTTCCTGCAAAACCATTCTGCCAAAGGTGGCTTCAACTGAATCTAGGAATATATCTTATAATGCCTGGTAAAGGCATGTCCCAACGACCAGTCGCTGGCCTACACATCTCCTCATAAAGAGCATCAGACCTGAACCCCCACGAAATGGCAGCCCCTCGTAGTGAATGAGCAGAAATCAACTGAGGGGTAACAACCCTTCTGTCCTATAGGCATCTGAGATACCTGAAGAGATCCACTTTGAAATAATTGCCTTGGACACCCTCTTTCCCAAAGATAAAGGATTATAATGCACACACACATCTAAAGTGTGCCAGAGCCTTTTCTGTGGATGTACCAGCTTGGGACAGAAAGAGGGCAACACAATTTTCTGGGCTCTATGAACAGAGAATTAATTTTCAGTATAAACACCTGGTCCAGTCTTAACACTATTGAATCTTTCAAAATACAAAACAAAAACAGCCCCCACCACCAATCCAAGGCTTTATGGATAGGGCACACAACTCAGAAATGCCAATGAGTGGAAATGGAGGGAAGGCATACAACAAATAATTTGGCCACTGCTAGGTCAGCGGGTCGCACGCCATCTCCCCCTCGTCTTTGTAGCAGGACATGAACCTTGTTACTTTCATGTTTGCTCAAGATGTGAACAAGCCTAGGACCAAAAGTCCGCTTTGCACCACCAACCTGAATGCTACCTTGTTCAGGGACCATTGTCCTGGAACCAAGTTTATTCGGCTCAGCCAATACACTTGGACACCGTTCTTCCCCCTTAATGGAGAGCCCTCATCGGCAGCAGGTTGGACTCTGCTCATCGTAGCAGTAACGTGGCCAGGTTGTTGAGGGACAGGGACTTTGAGTCCCCTTGATTGTTCATGTATGCCTTCATGGTTGTGCTGTGCCCCCACCTCTGGGTGAATCTTCACAGAGCCAACTGAATTAACTTGAGCCGGTTTATGCTGTATTGTCTGTCTCTTGTGCTCCAAGGACCCTGTGCTGATTACTGTCGCAAATGTCCCCCCCCCCCAGCCTAATAGGCTTGCATTAGTTGTTAGTATGATTCTGGGGGGCTGTGTCAAGGGTACTCCTGGACTGAACCACTGTTCCACCATCCACTAGGTCTAGTGCTCTTTTCAAATGGTGAATGTACCTCTACCCAGGGATTGAGGCCCCTCACAAATTGGGATGAGAATGACTTGAGGAGAGTTTGTAGAGGTCTCAAGTTGAACCTGCCCCATTGTAGGTGGAGTATGCATGAGAATAACAGTCCCTGTAGACTCATCAAAGTCAGTAAGCATGACTTGAAGCTGAACTGCACCTGGACTATTAATAGGTGCAACTTGTCCTGATGTTGGTGTGGGATGAAGACACTTGTGAAGTGTATCCAATATCACCCCTAAATGTTCCAGTCTCTGGAGATAATTGTAACTGGCTCTTGTTGAAGTTGAAAACAAATCCGTGGTGCTGCAAGTAAGCTGATTGTCCTGGCTAAGTCATTCTCTGCTCGCTCCTTGGAGGGAGAGCGCAACAGTACGTTGCCCAGGTACAGCATGAATTACCTCCATCCATAGACTGGCAACTAGGACTACCAGTACTTTTGTAAAAGTCTTGGGCAAGGATGCAAGGCTGAAAGGCAAGACTCAATATTGCCAGTGCTGCTGTGTGTAACAAAACCTCAGCCATCTAAGGCGGTCTGGTCTGATGGAAAGGTGCAGGTAGGCCTCCTTCAGATCAGGTGACCCCAGCCAGTCCCACTGAGAAACTTCCAGGCACACTGAATGTACGGTTTCCATTAGAAACGTCTTGACCTGCACAGTGCAACTGAGTCTCTTTAGGCTCGCCAATCTACGGACTTTTGGGGTACCAGAAATGGAATATAGTCCTGATCCCTGTTCGCCATGGCACCTATCCTTAGCAAGTGTGTGATTTACTTTGCCTTTGCTTTGTGTTTTAAAGGTTTCCTTGATACCAAATAGACCAAGGATTATTCCAGTGGGCGTTTCCGGAATTCTGTAATGTACCCTTGTGCTACGGTTTCGTTCACCTAGTTGTCAGATAGCCACTGCTCATCCGTTGGCAAAAAGTTGGATCCTACCCCCTATAAGTGGTTCCTCCCTGGGTGAATGGGTTCCATAATCATGCTTCAGTTTTTGTGTGTCCAGAGTTATGTCCCTGCTTGGATCAGTTGGTGCTCATGAACATGTGCTGTTGCTGTCATCTTGCTCTGCCCTTGGGTTCTCTACCCTGGTAAGGGTTGTTGGACCTCTGGTAACCAGATCCTGTTGAGTTTCTACTGAATGAACAAAAAGGCTTTCCTGGAGTGTTGAAATGTTGTAAAGTCTGTTTTCTTGGTTTTATCTGCCAGGACCTCAATGAGGCATACCACAAACAGTTTTGATCTTTATGATCTTTTTGAAGGCTTTATCTAGAGGGATCCCTTTGTCCCTGCTGGAGGGTTTTGGAATATATTCCCTGGGTGAGTCCTCCCTGGAAGACTCAGAGGAGTCTGTCTTTTCAGCCTTCTCTAAGTTTCAGAGCCTTTGGGACCAATTTAAACATTTTGTCCCTGTACTGAATGGGAAACTCTGTGTCCCGGTCCTTTACCCCTTCTATATGGGGAGATGCAGGGATCTGGCCCTCTTCTAGAGGGGGAAGGGAGTCAGTAGTGTGTGGGTGACTCCATGCCTCCTGTCCCTGGGTCTGAAGTCATAGAATTGGAAGGTACCTCAAAGGTCATCTAGTCCAACCCCCAGCTCAATGCAGGATATTGTCAGCTACAGCATCCCCGACAGATGGCTGTCTAGCCCCTGTGTGAAAACCTCCAGTGAAGGAGAGCCCCTCACCTTCCTAGGCAATCTTCCTGACGGTCTTCTCCATAGGGCCCATTTGAGGTCCTAGGTTGAGGCTGTGAGGACAGCAAAGAAGGAATTCTTTGCTGCCCTCATAGCGTCTGCGAAGTCACGCCCAGCAGAGCTATTTCGGGTGGTTCAGGGGCTGGTTAGTCCAGCCTCCCTCCGCCTGGATGGGGACTTGTCCCAGGCCTGCTGTGAGCAATGTATCACCTACTTTGCAGACAAGATTGCTCAGATCCAGAGTGACTTCGACACCGGATTGAAGGCAGTAAGCGAGGAGTGTGAAGTTGCGGAGGCCCCGTCTGGTCCATCTTCTTGGGTTGAGTTTCAAGAAGTGACGCCAGCCGATGTGGCAGATGTCCTGCGGTCTGTTAGGGCCACCAGTTGTCAACTCGATCCGTGCCCGTCCTGGTTGGTGAAAGCCTCCAGGGAGACGCTAGGGACGGTGCTGGCGAGGGTTATCAATGCGCCCCTTCGGCAGGGTAGATTGGCGCCCAGCCTTAAGCAGGCTGTGGTGCATCCCCTGCTGAAGAAGCCATCTGTAGACGTGGATGTGCTCGCCAGCTACCGCCCTGTCTCTAACCTTCCCTTTTTAGGGAAGGTTATTGAACGGGCAGTGGCACTGCAGTTCCAGCGGCATCTTGATAGCATCGGTTTCCTTGATCCTTTTCAATCTGGGTTCCGCCCTGGCTATGGTACTGAGACGGCGTTGGTGGCTTTGGCCGACGACCTCCACCGGGAGATGGATGCAGGACGGTCGACACTTCTGGTCCTGCTAGATCTCTCGGCCGCTTTTGATACCGTGGACCATGGGCTGCTGTTGAGACGGCTGCGAGATCTGGGGG
>QEPC01009285.1:2470729-2530021 GCA_003113815.1 Sphenodon punctatus
GCTGCCAAGGTCATTCACTCTGCCTGTCGCTTCGACCATGTGCAGCCTCTCCTCTTCTCTCTTCACTGGCTCCCCCTTCCTGAACGTATCCTGTTTAAACTCTTGGTATTCACGTTCAAAACACTCCACAACCAAGCTCCTTCTTACCTCTCGGACCTAATCTCCTTACGCACTCCTGCACACGCTCTCTGCTCCTTCTCTGTCCCCTCCCTCACTCTCCCTCGTTTCTCCTGCTCACCTAGCCCCCTTCGACCCTTCTCCCTTGCTGCCCCCCATGCCTGGAACTCCTTCCCTATCGACATCCGCCTTGCCCCCTCCTTCAGCTCCTTCAAATCCCTCCTCAAGACCCACTTTTTCCTCGCCGCCTTTCCCAATGCCTGCTAGTCGTTCCCCATATACCTACTGTCTGCCCTCCTCTGCAGATGGCTGCAACCAACCTGATTGTAACCAAGCCAAGCACACGCACCTGAGACTTCGCATCCGCTTGAAGGTTTGTCTGTCTTCTCCCCTGTCTCTCCCACTGTCCCCCCTCCGTCTCCCCCTCCTTGTCTTTTAGATTGTAAGCCACAGGCAGGGACCGCGTCTATTTCTATGTTCTGTACAGCGCCAGGTACATGACTGGCGCTATATAAATGTTTATAATAATAATAATCATAATACATAAATGCTAACAGTCTAGGGCCTGATCCTGTAAAGTGCATGAGACCATCAAGCCCTACGCTAGAAGTAGTGTTAGCAGAAAAGGTAAAAGAATAAAGAATTTTAAAAAAGGATGCAAGGAGGAAATTTTGCTACAATTTTACTAGGCAAGAATTAGCAAATTTAAAACTCTCTGCTCCGCTACATGAGCCACAAACAGCTATTGGACGGTTGCTATTGAAGGAGCAGCTTTGTTGAATGCTCGTAGAATTGTTCTTCCACTCAGTCTCCTTGCTGTGAACCAGAGCAGGCTTGCACTCACAGTTAGGAGGTGTCGACCCTGCTTGAAATCCTTGATTCCAGTCAGCCGGTTCAGCATGCACTCCAGGCCCCCACACTGTGCCATCACACCTGCCATCTTATAAACCTCTTCCTCATCCTCCTCTTCATCTGTGGGAAAGAGATTATGACAGAAGGGAGGCAGCTACTGTGTATCAACATAACTACACCCGCTTACCTGAAATACTATGAAAGAAATGAGGCATGCCATCAACAATTGAACTACAATTTCAATGAGAGCCAAAGATAAACAGGCAAGCAAAAACCTTAGGGGGGGGGGGAATATTTTGTGAGAAAATACCCCAGAAGGATTTTTACGCACAAGATCCCTCCAAGTCTATTGCAGACTCTAACTCCAGAAGGCTGCTGGTACCCAGTCAAACTTGGAAGCAAAGGTCTTTGTATTCAGGGATGGCTGAAAGCTAGAAAAGGGAAAGCACTGTACTGGAGTCAGCTTGGGTTTAATTTGGCCTCTGGCATACATGTCAGCAAGTCACTTAAGCATACAGTAGGTCCCCAAAGCTAACCACAGTTTCCAAGGAGAAAATACCTGTAGTGGAGTCCAGTGACTCAATGAATTCCTCTGTCGCATCTCCCAGCAAACCTCGCATGCGGTAAATGATCCTCATGGGCTCTCCCTGCATAGAAAGAGACAAGCATCATGCTTGCTGTCTGCAAAGTCAACAACACTCCCACAATGCTCTCATTACAAGCCACATCAATTTAAACCTCCTCAAGGTATCCGGGGAATTTCTGCGACTGTTCATTTTAAAAAATCTTTTAAAAAAAGATGTGCTAGAAAGGTTATAAGCCACATCTTGCTAAAACCCCAGTAAAGCCTCATTTAGTCAGTTTCCTAACATTGCATGTTATCAAACTGTGAATCAAGCTGCTCTTAGCCCTCAGGAGAGGAGGCAATATTGTTATCAGTGAAATATTCAGCAATGAAACACATGCACGTTTAAAGATGCTACCTGCTTTATAATCAATTTCCTTTTTCAGCTGACTCTGCAGCACAACTAGGGGTAGAAAACTGGAATGTAAACTGGATCACGGAGTCATCCAATAGACCAGGGCAGGAAAAAATGTTAGTTAGATTGGCACTTTTAACCAGATACAAGCCTCCTAGTGATGAGAAATGCAAAAAACCAGAGTGACAGCTTAATAAGCTTTGAATAAAATAGGGTATTATAAAGGGTCTGAACAGCGTAAGGACTAACTAACTTTCCGGGGGGGAGGGAAGAGATGTTTACAGAACTTGTTTCAAGCCAGAAATATTAGCTGTTTATGCCTGAGTGAACTCTCCCATTTTAATATCACAGGTCTGAATACAAAGTGGGAAAGAAAAATCCCAGCTTTGGGAGCAGGAGACCTTGGGAGAACGAGCAAAAACCTGTCAGAAAGTGCACTAAGCCTAATGTGGAATAAGCAGTGCTTACTGTCACAGCAAATACATAAAGCACAGGGAAAGCCGTGGGGAATATCTGCTCAAAGGCCACGCTAGAGACCAGCAATTAGCTCCACAGGGGCCATGGTAAAATGGCAGATGAACAAAAAGAGCCAGTCAAAGAGACAAGGGCAACAAAAACAGGCCTGAGGTTAGCTCCTTGTGGGCATGTCTATTTCCTAGGGAACTGGAGAGTGAGCTCCAGAAGTGCTTTGGAGAGATGCACACAAAGGGAGTCAGATGAAAGCTGTTTGGCGACAGTAATGCTAAACAAACTCAGCCCTTCACATCCCGCAGTATATCCTGGGAAAGTAATATACTGACTGGAGCAGAACACGCCACACGAACAGCAACTTCACATGCTAACAAAGTGAACGGGCAGTGGGAAGACTGAATGGAATATTTGTGCTTCCTTTCCTGGCAGTTCTTGCATGCAAAGTGAGATTCAACCTAAAACCAGAGTTAATTTTCCTGTTCAGTGCAGTTTCATACTGGAAAGGAGTCACTGCTAACCAGCTATGGGGCTAGATTTGGCAGCAGAGTTTTTCCTCACAGATCGGTTAAAGGCACGGTCATATGCTTTGAAATGCTAAAGGCATTTCATTAGAACCTTGGACACAATACTAGTTGCCAGGAACTGGAAAACAAAATGACCAGTCAAGATTTACTGACCAAGATGAGTGAAATGAAAAAAGCAAACAGCATAAACAAACTCAGGCTCTAAATGGGGTCTAGACATTTTTTTAGTTACTATTTATTGCTGGTGGTAAGAAAAACCCTTTGTAAAAATGGGTTGTGCTTATTCTCACAGCCACTCCTTTAGTGGCAGGAGTACATTTTGGGAGTAGTTAATTCTGGGTTCTATTTTCAATTCCCACCTCTACTATTAGTTACAAAGACATCTTGAGCTTTGTGTGCCTGTTCCTCACTTGCAAAAGAGGGCCCATCACCACATAGGCATTCTGCAAATGTTAGTGTCTGCCAAGTGCTTTGGGACCCCAGAATGAAAGGAACCACCACACTGAAAAATATTGTAGGATTGCAGATGCTCTTTGCTATGGTGACATTTTAGGCTGCTCTTTGAAATGCAGATTGATGGAGCAATCTGGTGTCCCAAGCACATTTACTGAGCTGCCATGTACAGGTGGAGAGTGAAATGAGCCTTGAAAGGAAGTTACACAGTACAAAGATGTTTCACAAAAAGAGGGGAAGGAAAAGTTCCCGGTGATTCCTGCAAAGGTGTTGGTTCAACAGGTAAGACGTTGGATATTTTCAGCCGAGTCAGTTTTCTATGCTTCTGGTACCGGAAAGCATTTTCCAATTACAAAGCGACCTTATGGAGGAGAGTTTATTTATTATAAATTGTAAAAAGTTATACCCCTCTCCCTCCAGTCCTAAGGCAGCTCAGGGTGGCTCACATCTTAAAATCATACATTAAAAACAATACAAAAAGAGTTACTAAAACTATCATCAGTTCCAGGGGCAAATGAAGAACCCACCTGGAATTCATTTAGAAAAGCAGAATAAGAGTTGGATACATGTACCTCATTGGTGGGGCACCAGACCTTCTTGTAAACCTCAGCCACAGGAAGGTCCAAGCTGATGATCTTGTTGTTCACCAGAAGCTGAAAGAAGAAACAAACAAGTCAGGGTCCAAGCTTGCAACGCATCACTGGCCTGAGTACTAACATCAAGCCCAGCCAGGTAATTGTGATGTGGAAACAGGGCAAACACGAGGTCTCTCTTTACCGATGCCAAGCAGAGGATGGAAGCATTGCAGAAACACTGCTCAGTCTCTAAGGACAAGCAAGCAAGCCCCTCTTTACAGCAGCGGCGACACTTTGCTGAACAGATCCTGGATCAATGGCTCCCCATCATTCTTACCTCCATTCCACTGTCATCCTCCAGCAGAGCCACTAGGTCGCAGTCCTGACAGATTTTGTTCTTGATATCCCTCATTAGTGGCCCGATGCCTGGCTCATTGCTGCTGTAGGGGTTTCCCGGCATCCTGCCCTGCAGGAAGTCTTCCTGCTGGGGATCTTTTTCCAGTGTTACAAAGAACTCCGTCACCTCATTCTCCTCCTTCAGAGCAATGACACACACACACAGGGGGTCAAGATTTCCCCGAAATCCCTTAACTCAGTTACCAGGATTTGCAGTATTCTATAATTGTAACCTGCTCTCAGCTATTCTACATATTGGTTTATAGACCTGATACTACTATACCACATTCACTTCGGACAAAGATGATCCGTGTTCACTGCATTTTCCCCACTGCTATCAATGGGGATGGGTCCCTGCCTATAAGCACCCACACAAGATGTCTGCTCACTTACAGGATAGATAATGCTGCAGAGTCTCTCAAAGATGAAGACAGGAGTTCTGTAGTCATCGAGGCTGTAACGTTTCGCGGTTTCTATACACACTGCCATAAAGGCCTTTGTTTCTGATTCTGTACCTGCAAGGAGAAAAGGGATGCAATATTAATATAGCGAAACACATGGATCAACTCTGCACTGGGCTCTGTTTTAACTCTCAATTGCAACTCCTCACTCTTGCAGGGAGCAATGTGCTTGAAAGCTGCGCTTTTTCTAAAAAGCATAATGGAGACAGTGAATGTGGTTTCATGGTTAGTAGGAAATCTTTTTGCATGCCAGCATCACAAGACAGTGATCTTTCAGGGCAAAGATCTATCCCAAAAACCAAGAATACAGAGCTGCTATTCCCTGGGGCCACAGAGCATTTTCAAAAGGTGTTGATTGCCAAGTTAGGGAGGGAAGACGTGAAAATGATTTCCTCCATGAGTATTATAGAGCCACAGTAGTGGCTCTATATTTAAGCAGTTGCAGACATCCATTGAACAGCACCTATGCTGTTCAAAGGAGTTTGTGGAGCAAACACTTTTGGCTGACTAAAAGAGTTGATCAGAGTTCTAGATTTCCCTCCCCGTGTATATTCTATGTAATGGCTTTTACAACCTAAGGGGAGTGTTAGTAGGCACTGGTGGTTTTGTAGGCAGTGCTGGGAGACGCTGAAGTAGCAAGCAGGGGGCCCGCACACAGCCTCCTCACTTACAAATACCAGCCTGCCTGCCTGGGGGCTCCCCCGCATCAACAACATGGGGGGTGGGATGGGGAGGACCTATCGACCCTGCCCATTGCTGGCTGTTGCTGCGGCTCTTGCTCCCCCACCACACAGCTTCCATTCCTGAGGGCTCCCCCGCAGCAACAGCTTGGGTGGGGAAGAGGATCTACCTTCCGTGCCCGTTACTGGCTGCTACTGTGGCTCTTGCTCCCCTGCCAGCCCAATGCTGCTGCTGCTGTCGCCCCCGCCAACAGGAACATGCAGGTAGGGATCAGCATATGCGCAGGCAGGGCATGCGTGTGTGTGAGAGAGAGATTTTTCAATTTGAATGTGTATGAATGAGTGTGATATCACTTTGAATGAGTGTGTGTGTGGTGAGAGCATGCATGTGTGGATGAGTGTGTGAGAGAGGTGAGAGCATGTGTGTTTGAATGAGTGTGTGTTGAGAGTATTGTGTAGTATGCGTGATTGATGAATTTGAATGTGTGTGTGTGACAAGTGAGAGCATGTGTGTAGTGTGTGTGTGTGAGAGGTGAGAGCATGTGTGCGTGGATGAGTGTGAGGGGTGAGAGCAGGTGTGCATAATGTGAATGTGTGTGTGAGATCAATTTGAATGTGGTGTGAGCATGTATGATTGATCAATCTGAATGAATGGGTGAGGGGTGAGAGCATGTGTGTAGTGTGTCTGAATGACTGTGTGTGTGTGATCAGTTAGAATGGATGTGTGAGAGGTGAGAGCCAGTGTGTGTGGATGACTGTGGCCTTTTTTTACATGAGATGCGCCCACACAGTGGCATGGGTGGGTGCGTCTCATATGAAAGTGGTGGTGTGCGCGCTCCCGTGTAACATGCACCTCCACCCATCACCCCTGCACAGAGCAACCTGCCAAAATGCAAGTTACTCCCATGTGGGGGATGTAGGGGGGATGGGTGAGCGCCTGTGTGCACCTGCAGTGTTCTTGTGTCTGGGGCCAGCTTATGCATTAACATTATGAAACTATTAAGTTTCAACAGAAGGGAAAATTACCTACGCAAAAAACCTTCGGTTTAAGAACCTGGTTAAGGCGGCATTCCAAGTACTACTCAAACTCTAACATGACTGTTTACTGTCATGTTAAGGCAAATTAAAAAGTAAAAATAAAAATTTATGATAACTGAAATTAAACTGCATATGTGTGGTATGGTGACTGAACAATACTTATACGTGATGAGGCATGCATACAGTTTAATTTCAGTTAAGTCATAATTTTTTTAAAATTTGCCATACCATGACAATTTACTGTCATGTGAGAGTTTGAACATAATTTGGAATGCCACCTTAACCAGGTTGTTAAACCAAAGGTTTTTTACCTAGGTAATTTATCACTCAGACTAGTACATATCATAACAATTGTGGCTGCTCCACATTATGGAGCTCCCTTCCTCTGAATGTTCACCAAAATTAGAGTCTAAGCATATTCCAGAAGGAATCTAATGTGTTTTTATTTTGCCAAGCATTTGGCAGGCAGAGATAGGGGAGTTTTGCCTGGATTTATTTATCTGATTTTATAGGGCCACAGTTGTGGCCCTATAGTTAAGGCAGTAGCAAACTCTCATTGAACAGTGCCTATGCTGTTCAGTGGGAGTCAGTACAGCAAAAACGTCCAGTTGGCGACCATTCTAGCTTTCCTCCAGCAACACGTGTTCTGTGATTACAAACAATGAGGGGAGTCCAGGGGCGGGGTGGGGGCTGAAGGTGGGGGGCAGGTTCCTATCCCTCACCTGCCTCTGCCTGGTAGTAGTGCTGCAGCAGCAGCAGGAATCGGATTGGGAGATAAATCTGTTTACAAACAACTCCTCCCAATGTGAGTGATCAGAAGGTTGTTGCCTTGTAAAGAAGGTTCTTTGAGATGGCTCCTAACATTTTCACAACTGGGTTGTGCATGCTCACCCTATTCTAATAGAAGACCATGTGATGGTCTCAAGTTCCTCTAGTATAAAAAACACTGTCCCCCCTCAGAACAACAGTTCCTTCCAACCCTTTCTAGGAATATAAGAAAATTCCATACAGGGCTGGAAGGGTCGTTGTTGTGAGAATGTTTGGAGCCATCTCGAAGAAACTTGTTTACAAGGCAGCAACCTTCTGTTGTTCTTTGAGTGGCTCCTCACAGGCTGTTTTTACATGGCTCCACCGGATGGTGGGTCCATGGGTGTGTCGGTGCATGGGGTGCACATGGCCGCACACGCATCCCCACTCACCCGCACCCCTGGTTGCTCCGTGCATGGGGACGAGATAGGGGGTGAGTGGAGATGCTTGTTAGGTGGGCGCACATGCACTCCCCCACTCACTGCGGGCACATGCACCATGTTGTTCACACAGGGCTCCCCCACCTATGAACATGCAGAAATCTGCGTGTTCGTGGGTGGGAGAGGCCTGTGTAAAAAGGGTCAAATTCTCCACAACTGTCTTATTTACACTATCTTAGGTAGGAATTTAGGATGTAAAGCAATATCTATTCTATCTTGGAAAATCTGCAAATATGGTTCTGAGATTATTATGGCTGCTATTTCACGAACTCTTCTTAATGAAGTTATTGCACCTGCAGTGTTCTTGTGTCTGGGGCCAGCTAATGCATTAACAAAACTATTAAGTTTAAAAGATGGTCAAATTACCTAGACAAAAAAACTTTGATTTAAGAAGCTTGTTAAGGTGGCATTACACATTATACTCAAATGTTAACATGACAGTAAACAGTATGTTAAGGCAACTTTATTAAACATCAGACCAATCTATACATTTTTCTTTTCTTATTCATTAATAAAAAAATTATGACAACTGAAATGAAACTGTATACATTACTCATCACATATAAGTATTGTTCAGTCACCATACCACACATATGCAGATTAATTTCAGCATAAAATGCATAGATTGGTCTGATATTTAATGAAGTTGCCTTAATATACAATTTACTGTCATGTTAACGTTTGAGTATAATTTGTAATGCCACCTTAACAAGCTTCTTAAACCAAAGGTTTTTTGTCTAGGTAAAGAAAAATATGTTATAACCCACCTTGAGCCATAGGGATAGGGCAGGATCTACATTTAGATAGATAAATAAATAAATATTGGAGCACCTTACACAATGGTTTGTGTTTTTATCTCCAATGCAACTAGGAGACTTGAGTAATGAAAAATCCATTCTCCCTGGAGTCATTGGGCAGCTGCACAGTATCGTTCAGAAGGTGGGCCTACCTGTTGTCATATCCTCCAGCATCTCCAGCAGCATGTCCTGGGTTTCATCTATAAGCTTCGTCCTTTGCACTACCAGCTTCCTGAGACAAAGGTAGCCATTCAGCACCGTGCCGACCAGCCGGCTTTTGAAGTGCCGTTTGATGGATTCCACCTCCACAAAGGAAGAGAGAAGCCCTACGGTGGGGAAAAAGAGCCAGATTGAAGCCACCCTGCATAGGTAACAAGAGAATTAAATGACCTGCAGTGGCTTCAAATGTCTGGTACATGACCTGCCAAACAGGCTGCCATTATAAAGGGGAAGCACAAGGGAAAAAATCCTGGCCAATTTTTGGAGGTGTGGATGGCATGGATCCTACACCAAATAGGCTCTAAGCATAGCATTTAGCACTGCCTCAAAGCTTAGCATTTGCAGACCAGGGAATCTTTCATCTGTACAAGGGGTTGACTTATCCATAAGTAAATGCTTGAAGTGTTCACTGCTAAAAGCCATTGTAGAAAAAGTACAGTAAAAGCAAAGATTTGTGCTTTTGATCCCAATGTGTGATTGGTACTTGGGTATGCAGCTAGGTACCTGTGAGACTCTTCAAGGCATATCCCTGTTGCAGGTCAGTGCTGAGAGTAGCTTCCTCCAGGGCAAGTAGACGGGCAATTTCCTATAAACAGCAACAAGAACCATGAGGGAGTAACAAAATAAACCACCACTGTAAGGAGCGGCTCGTTTAAAACACAGAAGGAACTTGGCTAGTGTGTGAAAAATCACAGAGTTAAGACATGGGAATGGGAAAGCATTACAAAAGCCAAAGTCACAATGAAAAAGCAGAAGAAAAGTATGTCTCTGGATACTTAAGACATATCCCATGCCTTCTCCATGTATTGATCTCTCTGGTGGTCCTTCACGAGCTCTGCTGTGTGGGCACTGTCCATCACACCGAGGTCATGTAAGGACATGCCTGGAATATTCCACTGCCAATCAATTATTCTACCTAGCCATTGCTGTGTGGTTTTATTCAGACACTTTATGCTCAAATTGGGAATGCCACAGTACAGGATCTCACTTAAAACCTGAGAACCTGCTTGCTAAAATCTGATGATTTGAAGTACGTGACTTAACAGATGGTGATTCATGCTTTAGGAACACGAGATTTAATACACTGTCATCTCCATTTGAGCTCCACTCTGTCTGGCAGCCAACACCGTGTTGGCACTGTACTGCTGCAGTCGGTGTACCAGATGATTTTGCACCTTCTTTGGTACAGCTGGCCATGGGGGTAATTAAAAGGAAAAGAGTGAAAATGGTCAGCTTGCATTGAGGCCTGCAGGAGCTGGGGTTAATATTGACATTGCAGGAACTACAGAATAGGCAGAACGTTCCTAGGGCTATTCGCTTTGCAGCCTACTTTCAGCTCCTTACCTTAGTAATGAGGTTGCCAACGTAGGGCAGAACCCCTCTTGCTGCCAGGTAGACTTTCCAGTGGGCGGGCTTGATGAGCTTTTGATAGAGTGCCAGGTACTCAGCAGCACACTCCCCAGCGACACTTAGCTCATCCAGGTAACTAGCATATGGAAAGAGGCATTTGGAATTTAATGATTGTGTGGGGAAAAGGATAGGAAAAGATCTAACAGTCAGAAGGCCTTCCCTTCCCCACTACCCCATTTCCTGTTATCTCAATGTTAAGCATTGTTCCCATGAGCAATACACCTGGCCTCGGAGATCTGTACTCCAAGGACTGTAGTGGGATTACTACAGTAAAAGAGATTTTAGTGGGGATCACAGAGATAAATAAGCTGGAGCATCATCGGAGATACCTGGTAAGGAGATCCAGGACTTGCTGCTTCCGGCTGGGGATGGTAGCCAGAGCTTCTACAATTGTGCATGCAGCCTGTCTGGCAGCTTGAGTTGCAGGGGTGAACAGAACCTAGTGTGGAAGATGGGAAGACAAGATGACATTGGCTGTGAACCGGTGTGACACTCACTAAGAGCAACAGACACTGGGACAGCCAGCAGCATTGCTCAGCATTGCCATTCCAAAGAGCTAGACTCCTTTCCAAGTTTATTTTTATTTATTTAATTTATTTATTTGTATTTATTGGCCGCCCCCTCATGCCTACGGGATCCCGGGGTGGTTCACAACAGATAAAATAATACTAAAATACAAAGAACATCAACAATATGAACAATTAAAACTATCCACCCCCATATTCCCCCCCTCCCCTCCCAAGGCCTGGGCGAAAAGCCAGGTCTTACAGGCTCGACGAAAAGCCATCGGGCATGGAGAACGCCCTCTCCATTATGGCCCCCCGTTTAACACGGGGGACCTCCAGGAAGGTGCCCCCGGCAGACCGCAGGGGCCGCCCTGGGACGCGGAAGGCGAGGCGGTCCCCAAGGTATGAGGGGCCCAGATCATATAGGGCTTTATAGACCAACACCAGCACCTTGAACCTGGCTCGGTACGCTATAGGCAGCCAGTGCAGAGTACGGAGCACAGGTGTAATATGCTCCCGTCGCCTTGTCCCTGTAAGGAGACGGGCCGCCGCATTCTGCACCAGCTGCAGCCTCCGAACCAGAATCAAGGGAAGCCCCATGTACATCGCGTTGCAGTAGTCTAGTCTTGAGGTGATGAAGGCGTGAATAAGAGTGGCCAGGTCGGGCCCGGAGATGTATGGGCGAAGCCTCCGCACCAGATACAGCTGGCGAAAGGCAGCTTTAGTCACCGCCTCCACCTGACGAACCAGACGGAGGCCCAGATGCAAAACCACCCCCAGACTCCGAACCTGCTGGGCTATGGGAGGGCAGACACCCCCCTCCCCCACCAGAGGGGTCAGCACCTCCCTCGGCCTACCCACCACCATCACCTCCGTCTTATCAGGACTGAGCTTCAGTCTGCTCTGCCGCATCCAATCCGCCACAGCCTCCAAACATTGGGAAAGCAACGACACAGCGAGACCTGGGTCGGTCGAAAACGAGAGGTACAGCTGAGTATCATCAGCATATTGGTGACATCGCACCCCGAACCCTCTCATGATCTCCCCCAGGGGTGCATATACACATTAAACAAAAGCGGAGACAGAATCGAACCCTGCGGAACGCCGCAGGTAAAGGCCTGGGGGCTCGATGTTTCAGCTCCCAGCACCACCCACTGGCTTCTCCCTGAGAGGAATGAGCGGAACCACCCAAGGACAGTCCCGTCCAGACCCCCCAGGTCTCGCAGCCGTCTCAACAGCAGCCCATGGTCCACAGTATCAAAAGCGGCCAAAAGTTCTAGCAGGATCAAGAATGTAGAACATCCTGCATCCATCTCCCAGCGGAGATTGTCCACCAAAGTCACCATCGCCGTCTCAGCACCATAGCCGGGGTGGAACCCAAATTGAAAAGGGTCAAGGAAACCGATACGGTCCAGATGCGCCTGGAGCTGCAGAGCCACGGCCCGTTCAATAACCTTCCCTAAATAGGGAAGATTAGAGACAGGATGGTAACTGGCGAGTGCGTCCACATCCAGTGAAGGCTTCTTCAGAAGGGGGTGCACCACAGCCTCCTTGAGACTGGGCAACAACTTCCCCTGCTGAAGGGACGCATGAACCACCCTCGCCAGAACCGACCCCAACGTCTCCCTGGAAGCTTTCACCAACCAGGACGGGCATGGATCTAATTCACAACTTGTGGCTCGAACAGACCCCAAGACATCCACCAAATCGGCCGGTATCACTTCCTGAAAGTCCTCCCAGAAAGATCGACCAGACGGTGCCTCCATAACCTCACGCTCCTCACCTACTGCATCCAAGCTGGTGTCGAAGTTACTCTGAATCTGAGCGATCTTGTCTGCAAAGTAGGTGGTTTAGTGAGGGATAAGATCATTGTACTGGCAAATTGCTCAGTCACATGGCATGGGGAGATGAGAGGAGCCACCCTGCACCACTTAATGCCAACCCAGCTAGCTGATTAAGGAGTAGTACTGATGGGTCTTGAATTCTTAAACAAGGAGTTAAACGGAAAAGCTACCATAAATCAAAAGGACAATAAAGTACTCAAAGAGTTTCAGAAGGTGCCAAGTAAGCTGGTGGTACATTTTAAAAGCAAGTTGGACCCTGTCTTCTGTTTGACTTAGATACAGATAAATAACATCCTCTCTAAGCCCAAAGGGTAGATTTATCTCATGATCTGCTTGCAGAGCAAATGTGAAACAAAGCACTGCTAATAATCTGTTGTAAAGCTGCAAGACAAGAGCCAACAATGACTTCAGCGAGCTGGGATCTTACCTGCCGAAGCCAGTTGTTGTGTCCCAGTTTGAGATCCAGAGGGCAGGTTCTCTTCCCACGTCTACTCATGAACTGTTTCCATTTCCAAACATACTTCTCTGACAAGTAGAGATGGCGAAGCTCAGTTCTGCTGGGTGATTTCCCATTGGCATCAATACCTGAAAATAAGACCAAGCCATAGAGAGAACCATAGTTAAGACTGCATCTGCACATGCAGTAGAATGAGGAAAGATTGAACAGCAGTTTTTGAACCATGAGAGAATCCAAAAAACATTATGCTTTGACATTTGAGTTTGCATAATTTAGGCAGCTGATCATGAGTGGCTCTTTTCCATCTTCTGCCTGACAGACATCCTGACTGATGGGATATGTTCCACCTCACACCGGATAGGCAGGATCAAATATGATCGATAACCTTGGTCTGTGGGTGGGGCAGTGCCAAACTCTCAGTTCTGTCCTGCCTTACGCATGGATAGGAGAGGCAGGGCCTACAGTTCTACACTTTAGGGAGTGTGTCTGCATTCTTAGGCCCCTTTTTAGTTATCCTTTCTTTTTCCCTTTTCTGTCTGGCTCTGCTCATCTCTCCCTTCCCTCCTTTGAGCGGTGCGTGTGTGTGTTTGGGTTGAGCCGCTGGCATGGGGCTAGACATGGTACTCCCCCCATATCTCCCCCCCCCCCGCTTCTACCTAGAGACAGGGCCTTCCCTGGGGGGAGTTGCTGTGCCCGGAGCCACTCTTCTGTGTGCTGCCACAGGCAAGCAGAGAATTTAAGCTGTAGCAGAGGCTGAGCAGCACGCTAGACATAAATTCGTGCCACTTCCATCCCCGTGCTCTGACATGACATCTGGAGGCGGGCTCGCCCTTCTCCAAGGGAGACAGAAGCAGCCCCTGGGAACCATTAGAAGGCAGCAGACTCTCCTCAGATGCAGTTAAGCTTCTGAGTGGACCCGCCCAGCAAGCTCCCATAGGGGGAGCCGCCACAAGGGGTGAGTCAGCTCACCCAGGCCATTCCCAACTCAGCAGTCCATACCCCATCCCCAGAGGATGTTCTGGAAGCAGTCCTGGTGTGGCTGGGGATGCAGGTGGTGGCTACTTCCCACCTCTTGGCTATACTGATGAGGGGCACAGCGTCTAGGGAGCCAGCCCTGGGGGAGGTCCTGCTGGGTTTGGAGGAACTAGGGAGGGGATCCCCTCAGCATTTGTGAGGAGCAATGAGGGGAACAGTCATAGGGGGCTAAGCCTTTCCCAACATGAGGGGAAACAAATGGAGGAGAGAGAGTCATGGGCAACTGAGCCAATCCCATTCCCCCTCCAAGTCTTCCAGTCCTTCCTCCTCTCATTCCCACTCCAAAGGTAAAAGGGCAGAAAGAAAGCTCAGACCAACATTTTCAATTTCAGGCACTCCCCTTCAGACTCTCCTTGTCATTCCAGGAGGCGGGGTAGGTGTAGCAAGAGGGAGAGAAAAAAGCCTCCGCAAAGACCACTCAAAACGAAGCCTAGTCCCTCCCCTTCCCATCTCCGACTCCCCCACCGAAAGATGATGGGAGAGTTATCTTGGACTGAGACAGATAAGGGAGACAAGGGTGAGGAGCCTACTGGGGAGAGGTTATTTGAGTCTGAGAACTATAAGACTGCTAGCCAAAGGTGCTGCAGTACTAGAAACTTCTTGCCCCTTCTCCTCAAACCGAGACTCCCGAGAACCAGATCTCAAGCCAGAAACAGCCCAAGCCCTTGGCCTGCTGCCTCTCTTGGTTCCCAAAATTTTAATGTGGGGGTGGGGTGGGGGGGGAAGGTTTCAGCTCTTCTCAGATCAGTGGGCAGTAACATCATCAGATGCTTTGGTCAAGGAAGCAATCTCTCGGGGATACGTGATCGAGTTCATCTCTCCCCTGGGGTCGTTTCCTCCCTTCACTAATATAAAAAGGACCCAGTGAAAGCGCACAAATCCATGAAGACGATTCAACATCTCTTAGACATAGGAACCATACAGCAAGTGCCAGTGGATCTGAAGTGTTCTGGCATATACTTCATTTTCTTCACTGTATCAAAGAAGAATAGGGATGTATAACAATCCTTGATCTCAAAGCACTCAATAAGAGGATGTGATATCAAAAGTTCCGAATGGAGACACTGTGATCTATCATGAGCGCCCAGTGCCCCGGAGACTTTCTGTCCTCAATAGATCTATGAGAGGCTTATTTACATGTGCCCATCAGGGCTTCCCACCAGACGTTTCTGAGATTCGCCATTTCAGATCAACAATTTTCAATTTTGGGCACTCCCCTTTGGACTCTCCTCATGATCCCAAGTTTTCATTAATATCCTGGTAGTACTGGTGGCATGTCCAAGGAAACAGGGAGTCCATATTTACCCCTATTTAGATGACCTGTTTATAAGGTCACTGTCTTTGATGGGGGGGGGGAGGAAGACCTCCAACTGACGATAAACTGCCTAGAGGCTGACAGGTTCCTTGTCAACAGAGCCATCGACATCCATCATGCACCTTGGGTTGCAATTGGACATGATCAAGGACCATGTTTTCTTCTCTGCTGAGAGGCAAGAGAAGATTCAGGGTCTATTAAGACGCTTTAATTGGAAGGATCGTTCCAATCTGATGTTCACCAGCCCAAATTCTGGGCAGCATTGTTTCCTGTCTCAACACGACAGCCTGGGCCAGATTTCACCAGAGGGTGCTACAGAGCTTGATATGCCCTTATCAATAGGTGGTAGCAGAACAGGTACACCTGTTGATATGGGTTCCAACCAGGGTCAAGAAAGAGTCCAGATCATCGCGGAGGTGATGGTCACAAACAGAATGCTTCACCCTGGGGAATGCTTCTCAGGAAGCCCCAGCAACTAACTCTCACCATGGATGCGAGCAGATGGGGCTGGGACATATTGGAAACTTATAACAGCCCTGGAAAATACTCTGAAAGCGGCCCATGTTACCCATCCAATAGTAGTCTTACAATCTCATCTTTTAAAAAGATCTACAGATATAGATATATTATACACACTTATATTTCATGCTGAATGGCAGGGGGCACGTGGTCATGGAGCACACAGGGTGCTGAGGGGCTGGGAGAGGGTTCTCAGGGGCACAGGCTACTGAGGGGCTGGGAGAAAGTGCTGAGAACTGGGAGTACAGGCTGCTGAAAGGGTGCTGAGGGGCAGGGGGCACAGGCTGCCGAGGGGCTGGGAGAGGGTGCTGAGGGGCTGGGGAAGTGGGGGCTGGGGGGCACAGGCTGCTGAGGGCAGGAGGAGGGAATGGGGCTAACGGGGGCATGTCAGCCTGGGGGAGGGGATACCCATGGGGCTGGTGGGGGTGGGGTCAGCCTACAGGGTGCACGGGGTGGGGTTCCAAGCACTCACTGTAGCTCCCTGTGCAGATCTAGGCTGGGCTGGTTGGAAGCTTCATGATGGAGGAAGAAGCAGCCTCTAAAGGCGGGGAGGGATCATTGCAGCCTCCTTGCTCAGGCAGAGAGCCTGCAATCAATGCTGCTTAGAGAGAGCCAGGCACCTGCAGAGAGTCACCTCCTGAGCGCCACGGGGATTGTGTAGCTCCAGACCAGCTCACCAACTCACCAGGAATTCTCCCGATGTCCAGATGGCCCAATCTGCCCTTGGGCTGGGGGCATACTGCCACTACAGAGTGGCCCAGAGTAAATGGTGTCTGAGCAAAGTGGTACATCAAGACACTGGAATAGAGAACTGCAAGCTTGGCCTTGCTACAGTTTGCCCGCTGACTGGCGAATAACCATGTTCTCGTTCATACATATAGCACGTCAGCGATGACCTTCATCAATCATCATGGAGGTTCAAGTTCAGAGTCCTTGCAGGAGAAGGCATCTCTACTGTTGCAGTGGGTGGAGAACCATCTGTTGTTGATCAAAGCAGTTTCCATTGCAGACTCGCTCAACTCACAAGTGGACTGGCTGTGTCCTCAGGAATTGGATCTAGGGGAGTGGTCCCTCTCCCAGAGGGCTTTTCAGCTGATCCAAAACCAGTCTGGCACTACAATAATGGATCTGTTAACCACCAGTGTCAACAAGAAGGTTGCCATGTTCCTAGCAAGAAAAAGAGATCCAGCAGCTGTAGAGGTGGACGCGCTCTCCACAACCTGGCTGATAAGACTTCTGTACGCATTCCCCGTTTCTGATCATCCCACAAGTTGTTCATAGGAATCCAGGTGGCTTGTATCGGTTGTGATACCCACGGTTTTCGGACACAGCAGTAGCGCGGGGCCTCTGTGACTGCCTGTGTGGGAGGACATTCTGTCTCAGGTCCCAGTACATCGAGATTCTCGAAAGCTGTTGCTAACGGCCTGGCTGTTGAAAGGGAGCAGCTGAGTTCTATGAGATATTCGGGGAAGCTTCTTGATACCCTGTTATCTTCCAGAAGGGAGTCAACGAATAAGATTTATGGGGTGACATGGAACAGGTTCATCCAGTGGAACGTGCATAATGGTGCAGTCCTGTCAAGAGCAGGGCCCAGGAGGTGATCCTTTTCTTACAGGTGGAATTGGACCTTGGACTGAAAGCCAATATGCTAAAACATCACACTTTCACCTTATCTAGCATTTTGAGTTGTTCAGGCCAGCCACCATCATCAACAGAGGCACACATGGAGATTTCTTTGAGCAGCAGAACTTATTTGTCCTCCAGTCCAACACTGCTTTCCCACATGGAGATTTAATATGGTCCTTATCAGCCTTGACTAAGTCTCTGCTTGAGCTCTTGAGTCAGGTGACGCTATCCTTTCTTTCATTGAAAAGAAAACTGAGGCATTTACTGGTAAATTTTCTTTCTTTTAGGCACCCTGCTCGTCACCCCAACTGGGGTGTGTTCTGCTCCAACCAATTAGAAGGCAGATTTCAGATGATGAAATTTGTAGGTGGACCAGATGTAGAACACTCCCTGCAGTTTCTGGTTTGACTTGTTCCAGAGCTACTATACAGGAAATAAGAACAAGCAGAGATCCTGTCAATGTGATGTTGGTATGCTGAGTCGCCTCCTTGCCAGCAGGCCCTCAGGATGGGCTGGACTGCCAAGCAGGGAGCCTAATAGAAAAATAATTCACCAGTAAGTGCCCCAGTTTTCTTCCTGCTCAGCACTCCTATAATGCGATGTACCACAGAAGAGTCAGTAGGGGTGAAAAAGAGAATTGGGGGCTTGGTTACCAGTCCACCTCTACGGCCTGGAGAACTCTTCGGCCAAAAGCTGTGTCCGCCAAGGCCAGTCTGTATTTCATAATGTCTTGTGAACGTGTAGTGACGACCAAGGGAGTCTTGCGTATCTTGTCTGCGGTTGTCCTTGAGGTGAGGGCCAAGGAAGCAGCTGCTGCCATAGGGAGTGGGCCGTAACTCTTCTCTCTAGGACATGCCCTTAGGCTCTGTATGTCTCCCTGATGCATTCTCGTATCCATCGAGCAATGGAAGCCTTGGATGCTGGGTGATCCCTGAGCGAGTCTCTGTATAGCACAAAGAGGTTAGATGACCTGCTCTCTGACTGAGTGCGGCTGATATAAATCACATCACTTGGGCTGCCCGTGACATGCCTCGGGGAAATCCCAGGACTTGGAAGACGATCTGGTTCTCTTGCAAGAGAAGCAGAGGGCCTGGCGAGGCAAGACAGTCTCCCTGCTATTGGGGGGGGGAAGAGAAGGAGGCTGACAAGGTTTGGTCGGGGGCTAAGCTGCTCCGGCACTGCTCTTGTCCTGCTTGGGGGGGGGTGGAGTGGGGAGCCTAGCCACTGCTCCCCATCCCCTGGGCCTTGCAAGTGGAGGAGGGGGGGCGCACGTTTGGGGGCCAAGCTGCTCTGGTGCCTGAAGGTCCCCTCGCACACCTCAGCTACAGGGCAGGGTCTGCAAGGATGCTGCGATACCTTGATGTCACTGAAAAGACTGGATGGCTGACAAAAACTGTAGAGGTGAATCCGCTGCTCCTGGGTAGGGATCCCTTTGAGCAGGGTCCCGTGGGGGTGGGGTGGGGGGCATGCTCCTGAGGCAAGCTCTCCAGTGCGGAGAGGGGAGGAGGACTGGAGGTGGCTGTTCCTGGGGAACCCCATACTCACCCCTCCTGCTTCCCGACACAGCTAGGGCAATTCAGCCCCCAAGGTGGGGTGGGTGCCAGCTGGTGATGGCTCCTGCCCTGGGAATTATGGCCTCTCTGCTGGTGCTTGAATCCTTCCTGATCCCAGTGACAGAGGGTAGGATTGAAGATGAAATCCTCTCGATTACTCTACGTGGAGAGGAGGGGGGCAAGTAGGGGGGCTCAGCTTGATTTACTGACCACAACGAGGGGAGAATGAGAAATTGGCCCCTGAGAAAACTCCACAAAGTGAAGGAAAAATCCTGTAGGGTTCCACGGAGAATCCAATCTGCATCCAATCAGTTCAAAGGCAGAACTCAAAATGGAAACTGAAGGAAGCGTTCTACACCTGGTCCACCTACAAATTTTATCATCCGAGATCTGCCTTCTAATTGGTTGGAGCAGAACACACCCCATACTAGGAGTGCCATGCAGGGAGCCACAGGGAGAAGACCCTTTTTTTGGCAGTGATTACTTCGGCTTGTAGGGTGTCTGAAAAATGCAGAGGTTTGTCTCTGCAGTGAGGCCCTTAGCTCATAGGGACAAGCTAGTTCTAAGGCTCAACCCTTCCTTTCACCTGTGCTTCTTACAATGGGAGAACCAGAAGTTGTGGAAGCCCCACCTTGTCCGATTTTATCGATTTCAGGGTTTTTTTTTAGTAGTAGTTAGTTAATTGTTCTGACCCTTAGGCCATGACAAATTATTATAAATAAACAAAAACAGTTAGTTTACAATACATAATCATCTAAAAAAAAATTTTTTTTTTAACCATACCATGTCATGTATAACTTTTGATGTATAAATATTTTTGTTCTTGTACTGACCATAGCCTTAAGAGACCATCCAGAAACAAGTAAGGATAAATATAAACAAGAAAAAATAAAATACATCCTTAAACCTTTCATTATAAAACAACTAACAATGACCATACTTAGAAGATGATAGAGAAATACCTATACAATGCCAAAAGAGTTCAGATGATAAGATACAGCAAAACTGGAGCATATATACCAAAAAGTCTAACTATTTAGTTGTGGGCCAAAAATGCACGGTGGGCAAATTCAGCTACAGCTTCTGAAATAGAGAGTCTTTTTTCCGAAAGAAAAAAAAATCAGCTGCCCCAATTTTGACAGAACAACAGGGGGAGGTGTCGGTCTTCCACCACAAAGTTGCTCTGAGATGATCATATAGAGGGCAGTCTAAAACATAATGGGTCAAATCCTCAATTTCGTTACCACCACAGGGACACAGTCTTTGATCATAGGGTTGGCCCAGATACCTACCCCTAGAAACATCTGACTCAAAAGTTTGCATCCGCAAGGCTGTAAAGGTCCTTCTCCAACTAGGATTAATTGGACCCTTTTTAGATAACCACCACACCTCCCAGGAAGAACTAAAGGGTAAATTGGAGAAACCATTACCGACCTGGTTTTGCTCCTTAGGGTCTGCAGGTCTATATCACCAGACCTTTCTTTAAGGAATCTTTTCCCCTCCTTTAAAGTAAATTGCGTGAGAAAGGAAAAAGAAAAACCCAGATTGTTTAACTGGCTTTGAATAGATTTCATCCTCATATAGGTACCAGCTTGTCATTCGATCTCAAAGCATTTCTTATTCAGAGAGCCTGAGGGGGCCTTAGCCAGTTTCAGGGCAAAGGAAAGCATCATTTTCCCCAGCAATGTCCTAAAGGAAAGGGAGCCAGTTTCTAGTTTGATTATCGCGGAGGAGGTACCAGCGGGGACTCCCAGGATACTATGCAAAAACTTATTTTGAACTGGTTCCAAAAGAGAAATAGCTTCAGGGGTATAACCCCATATCTGGGAAACATAACACATTTTTGCCAAAATCTTTTTTTCAAAAACTTTTAACGCTGGAACAACCAACTGTGTCCGCCTTTAGTAAAATAAAATTTCAGGATTGCTGCAGCACTAGCAGATGCCTCCATCTTAACAGATTGGATGTGCGGGAGCCAGGAGTTGTTATACGAAAAGACTATACCTAAATACTTAAAGGAGCAAACCTGTTCCAGCTGATTTTCTTTTATGGTCCAAGAAACAGGTTTGAATTTTTTTTTTGCAAAAACTACAATTTTTGTTTTGCTAAAGTTAATTTTCAAGCCCATTGTATGACTCCTTTCCCTGAAGACCGAGAGCAATCTTCTTAAACCCACTCTGGAGATGGAGAGCAGTACAGTATCATCTGCATACATCATGATGGATAGCTGCTGCTCACCGATCTTGGGGGCCATATAGTCCCCATAATCTTTATGGTCAAGAATCAGCTGATTCACATATAGGCTGAACAAAACAGGTGCCAACAAGCAACCCTGCCTAACCCCTCTTGATGTAACGATTTCCTCTGATAGCGGGCCCTTTCTATTAAGTCATATCTGAAGTCTTGTATTTGAATAAAGTGATCTAATAAGGGCAAGCAAACAACAATCAATGCCCACTGTCTCTAATTTGGACCACAAAACATCCGTGTCAATCAGGTCAAAGGCTGGCGAAAAATCTATGAAGGCCGCATGCAAGTCTAACCCCTTCAGCCTAGAATGGTTAATTATATGATTAAGGATAAAGCAATGATCTAAAGTGCTTCTTACAGCTCGGAACCTGGCCTGTTCTTCCTCTAATAACCCAGCATTTTGAATCCAATGGTTTAGGTGGGCCAATAGCAGTCTTGAATATAATATGGAGATAATGGGCAAGAGACTTATGGGCCTATAATTTTTAGGATCGTCCCTTTTTATAAATGGGTATTATTATACTTGCCCTCCAATAGTTAGGAACCACACCAGAATAATTAATTAAAGTGAACAGTTTAGCCAGAGCGCTACTCCACCAGCTGGGATACTGTTTACAAATTTCACCAGGCAGAAAATCCCCACCCGGAGCCTTCCCATTCTTTAACAGGGAGATGGCTTCCTCCACTTCATTCTTTGTCGCTGGTTCCCACCGAGGGGTCAAGATCAAAGATTCAGACCGTCCAGATCCCACTGGGCGGCTTGCATTAAAAATTTCAGCAAAATGCTTGACCCACTCTGATTGATGAATTTGGGGTTCCCCTACTCCCAGTCTATTACGGAGAGAATTATTAATCACTCCCCAAAATTGGCCATTAACATTGGCATCCAGGGCATCAAGCAATTTCTGCCAATATCCTGATGTAAAATCAAGTTTTTTCTTTGAAATAAGTGCCTTATATTCCGCTCTCATTTTTCTGTAAGTAATCAATGCCTCCTCCAAATTACTATATTTCAGCCTCTTGGCAGCCCTCCGAACTACAGTTTTCCTATGTTCGCATTCCAAATCACACCACCCCACATGACCCAAGTTCTTATTGCTAGAGTTTGTTGATTTAGTTAAATGCGGGAGTAGCCTTTGGGATATTTTGTTTAGAGCATCAGAGGCACCTACTGCATCCACAGCAGTACTTAACATATCCTTAAGATACAACATCTCAGAGAATTGTAAAATTACACCCAACTGCTGATCTAGTTTGAGGGACCACCTTAACCTGCATAACCCACCCTGATCTCCTTCACCACGGGGACACCTGGAAGGAGCAACAGAATGATCAGAAAAAGGGAACTTTAGCAGGAGTCTCAAGGGAAAGTGATTACTTTCAATCCTGTGCATTATTTCAAAAGAGCCTACCCCATCCACTAAAGGGATGGAGGTAAGACCGTAATCTATAATGCTAGAACCCCTGGAATTTGAGATAGTATATGATCCCCGAGGATCCCCAGGAGCATTTCCATTTAATATACATAAAGAGTGTCTATAATAAACCTACAAAGCAATTTACAATTTTTATTTACGATCCCATCTTGTGAGACCCTAGCCCTAGCCCAGTCCTGCTCATCATCAAATGTATTTTGTAGTTTTAGAGCGTCAGGAAGTTGTTCACTTCCTTGCCCCAATCTAGCACTGAAGTCCCCTAGGATCAAAATTTGATCGTCGGGGAACTTTTCGATGTTATACAAAAAGAAAGTCAAGAAGGCCTACCAAACTTGTTTGCCTCTATGCCCTGGTGGGATATATATATTATAAATCAGTATCCATTGTGACTGTAAATATAATAACCTAACTACCTGGACCGGGGACTCCTCTCCATAGAGTACCTGCAACTCCAACACCAGGTCTGCCCTTAAGAACAAAGCCAGACTTCCTAAGAGTCTCCCCTTTTCCCCCTGAGTAGAGCTAGCTGGCAAAATCCACTTAGAAAACCCCTCCAAATCAATTAAATCGGGGTAATCTACCCATGTCTCTTGGAGACAAATCAAATCAAAGTCCGCTAGGAACTGAAGAAAATCCTGATCATATACTTTCCCCCGCCAATCAGCAATGTTCCAAGATAACAGCCTTAACATAGAGTTTAGGGGAGGAAAGGGAGACGGAGTAGAATTTCGTAATTGGCAAGGCCCTGGCAAGAACTGTCAGTACCCTAAGGAATCTTCCTCCTTCCTCCCCCTATCCCCCCTCAAACTATCCTCAGGAGGGAGGCCAACCTGATCTTCCACAAACTGAGTGAGAGTGGATGATAAAAGATCATCACTAGCAACAAAATCACCCATTTCCAACAATAGAGGCTTGGGAGTACTAAGACTGTCAACATGAATCTCTCCTCTTACTGACTGATGTTTCCCAAGGGAGAGAGACAAAATCATCTGATCGCCCCAGAAAAGAGAAACTTCCGCTAAACATGTCCTAACTGAATTTGACTGATATTTACACCCCAGAGACTGCTCATTGGGTTGATCTGCAAAAGACTGACCTATCAATGTCAAATCAGAATTCTGAGCGGCGTTAAAGATATTATCATTGGCCACTCTACCCCCAAGACTTTCCGGAGTCATTTGTATTAGGGAGGGATCATCCCCAGCCCCTACCAACTGCCTGACCCGCAGTGGAATTACCCACGGGGCAGCAGAGGGACCTTCCCCCGATACCAAATGCTTATTCCTTGGGTAACTATTCCTGCCATCCCTAACCTGATTTTTCACTATTGTTGGAGAGAGACAGCTACCCCTATCTTGGGGAAAGATATGATCGTCTGAACCCCCTTTGGCCCGTAACTTTGAGGTTGATTTAGCCAGACACACCACTCCCTTTTGTCGATTCATTCTACCTCTCAGATGGTCATATAAATGAGACATTCACTCCAGAATTTGAGATTGATCCCTGGGGGAAGATAACAAACCAGTAGGACCCACATCCGACACTTGAACCCTCTGCTTTTCCTGAATTTCCATCATTTCAGGAGGGCTTCTAGCACAGTCAGCCATGTTTTCTTTATATGATGGAACAGTCTGTAGATATAAGCGAGGGGAAGCATGACCACCATTTTCTAACCCTAACAACCCTGAACAGGTTTCCTTCCTCAAAGATCTCCCTTCCTGAAAAACCCGGGTCACAAAAGTTTTACTCCTCTCAAGCACTTGTTGCTTTTCTAAAATAACCTTAAGCACCCTTTCACAACCACCACGCCACAGACCCAAGGTCCAAAATAGTGCACAAAGCACTCGCTGTCACATTGCTCCTCTTTGTACTCGCTGCCTGGTCCCTGCTACCAATTTCAGTTGATCTCGCCCGCTGATGCGAAGGATGTTCTTGGGGCTGGACCTGTGCCCATTCGGGCTGGTCAAGGCCAGCCAGGAGACACTGGGGCTGTTGCTGGCGGGGGTGGTCAATGCCTCCCCCTTCAGAAGGGCGGGGTGCTGAGTTGCCTCAAGGAGGCCCCTGATCAAAAAAACCATCTTTGGACATTGACTCCCTTGCCAGTTATCGGCCTGTCTCTAACCTTTCCTTTTTAGGAAACGTTATTGAACAGGTAGTGGATCGGCAGCTACAGGAGCATCTGAACCAACTCAGTTTTCTAGATCCTTCACAGTCTGGCTTTCATCTGGGCTATGGCACCGAGACTGTGCTTGTGGCCTCGGTCGATGACCTCCGACGTGAATTAGACCAAGTTTGTTCGACCCTGTTGATTTTGTTAGATCTATCGGCTGCCGTTGACCATGAGTTGTTGGTGACTTGTCTGCGGGACTGAGCCGGGGTGGGTGGAGCTGTTCTTGAATGGTTCAGTTCATTCCTGGCTAGAAGAACTCAGCGAGTGGTATTTGGGGAACATTTTTCATCTCCTCGGGACGTCTCATGTGGAGTCCCGCAGGGATCCATCTTGTCCCCTCTCTTGTTCAACGTGTATATGCAGCCGTTGGGTGAGGTCGTGCAGAACTCTGGAGTTTGGTGTCCTCAATATGCTGATGACACCCAACTCTCTCTCTCCCCCCTTTTCATCGGACCCATGCCCGCAGTCTCGGTGCTTACAAGATGTCTAGCGGCTGTGGGAGACTGGATGAGGACAAGTAAACTAAAGCTGAATTGCGACAAGACAGAGATGATACTAGTGGGGAAGGCGGTGGGTGTGGTGGCCCTGTATCATCGACAGGGTTCGTCCCCCACTGGTTCCCCAGGTTCAGAGCCTGGGAGTGCTCCTTGACTCACAGTTCCACCTAGATGCCCAGGTTGGGGCTACAGCGAGGAGTGCTTTCCGCCAATTACATCTGGTGTGTCGGCTTCGGCCACGTCTCAGTCTCTGACCTGGCCACTATCATCCATGCTTTCATTACCTCGAGACTGGACTATTGTAACGTGCTGTACGTGGGGCTGCCCATGGTGATGGTCCGGAGACTGCAGTTGGTGCAGAATGTGACAGCTCGCCTCCTTACAGGGACAGGTCGCCGGGAGCACACTACACCAGTGCTCTGCTCTCTGCACTGGCTGCCTATAGTCTTCCGGGTCTGATTCAAGGTGCTGGTTCTTATCTGTAATGCCCTACATGGCTTGGGCCCCATCTATCTATGGAATCGCCTCACTCCCCGTGCCCTTGATTGGCCCCTGTGGTCATCCGGGCGCACCCTTCTTGAGGTCCCCTGGGTATCCCGGGGGGCCACTATGGAGAGGGTGTTCTCGGTGGCTGCCCCGAGGCTGTGGAACCTCCTCCTGACAGAGGCCAGGGTGGCCCTAGACCGACCTTCCTTCAGACATCAATGCAAGACCTGGCTGTTCCGTCAAGCTTTTTGGTGAGGGACATGGGTGGGTATGAGGCGTGTGATTATTTTTGGTGGGGGGCTGAGGTGGGGTTTTTTAATATGTTTTATTGCTTTTTGATGTCCCTCTCCCCATTGTGTGTGTGAGGGGGGCAGTGTTTTCACTCTTTTGTTTCTGCCCTCTTTTGTTATTTTATTATGTATTTTATATATTATATTATAAGCCGCCCCGGGGTGCCTTTGGTAGGAGGGGGCGGGGTAATACGTTTTTCAAATAAATAAATCTCAAGGCTAACACTGGCTTCCAGAGAGAACAGGAATTAGTTCTCCCCTCCTTCTTTTCCTAAACCCTAGCACCCTAGGGAGCAGGCATGGCATACTTCAGATGAGAGGCAAAGATATACCTTGATAGGTCTCGCCTCTTCAGAATAGATTCAGTCCTGTTTTTAGCTTTTGGTCATAAGGCAGACGGGTAGGAAGGTTTGTAAATCTACTGTGGCAAAATGGTTGAACACCAGTATTACTGAGGCATATAAAGGCAAAAGGTATCCCTGTCCCTTCAGATTCATGGCTCACTGTTGGGGGGAGGGGGGGAGAGAGATGGGGACAGCTACTAATTCAGCCTTATTGGGTAGGGCTTCCATGGATGAGATTTGCAGGGCTGCCACTTGGGCGTTGTTGCATACTTTCGCTCGCCACTACAAGGTGACTTCTGTGGCCTCAGCTGAAGCAGCTTTTGGTCACAGGGTACTTCAGAGAGTATTATATACCTAGATGCTTTGGGAGTTCCCTGACAAGAGGAGATCTGCTTTAGACTGGTGGGAATCCATCCTCCCTGGAGTGGCACTGCTTGGGGACATCCCATCTGTCAGACCGTCTGTCTGGTGAAAGATGAAGAAGAGGAAATTTCTTATCTGTGAATTTTTCTCCTCTTCTTTCGCTGTACAGTCTACTCCCCTCCCATTTGGAATTCCACTTAGGTTTTGGAGGGAAGGTGAGAGTTGGAGTAAGACTCTCCTTACTTTTTCTTTCTTGCCGGTGTTTGCTGAGGTCTTACATCTTGTTTGTTTATATGGTTCTTACACTACAGTGATGTTTTAAGATATTTTTGGTTTTAAGTAGCTTTGGCAGTCTTATCCTGGGAGTCTGGTGCTGGGTTATGCCCCTCCCACAGACTGAGGCTGTCAATCATATTTGATCCTGCCTATCAAGTGCAAGGAGGGATATATCCTATCAGTCAAACTGTTTGGTCCTGCGAAAGAAGAGAAGGAAAATTCACAGGTAAGAAATTTCCCATTTTTATGTTTCACTTAGAAAAAAGGCACTCAAACATAGCTGCCTTAAAACCAACAAAAAACGTTACTGCAATTGCCACTATGGCAGGTAGTACCAACTGATGAAAACGCTAGATTGGACTTGTGGACTAACACCCACACAGTCCAAGCACAGAGGTCGCATCCACTATTGTGGGAGGGAAGACAACACAGCCCTGAGTAAAGGAGCAGGGGAAGATTTTAGGATTCTTTAATCAGGTAGCCATACAGAAGATGTGGATACACAAAAATGCCCTGGAATGAAAATGAGTTAGGGCAAGTCAGAGAGCAGGACTCTACCTCTGGCAGGGAGACACTTTTTCCAGGCTTCGTATGATGCTTTGGGGTCCCTCTTAAGCCAGAGCTGAGCTTGAGCATGGATTTCATTGCTGTAAGGCTTGACGGTGGTAAGAGCATCAACAGGAACATCCTAGGAAGTAAAGGATAGTCTGTGATAGTCTCAGAAAGAAAATCGAGAGCTTCCCTCCCACCCAACACACTAGATAGGCACCTACAGCACAGACAATAAACCAGCAGGGTTTGAATAATTTATTTATTATTTTATTTTATTTATATAGCTTATATCCCGCCCCCTCCTGCCTGATGGTGACTTGGGCGGCTTACAATTTTTCATAAAATACATAAAATACAATAAAACATACTCCAATAACAATGTCACTAAAAACAATAAAAAATAAGCATCCCCCAAAATAAATCCACCCCCTCATCACCCTACTCACACCCACCCACTACCATGCCCTCACCAAATGCCTGGTGAAACAGCCAGGTTTTGCATGGTCTTCAAAAGAAGGAAAGATTCATGAATAGACGAACCTCCAACTGGGAGGGAGTTCCACAGCCTTAGAGCGGCCACCGAGAACGCCCTTTCCATCATCCCTGTCTGATGGACACAGGGAATTCAAGAGGGGTGCCTTCGATGACCACAGGGGCCGATCCAGAACGTACATGTGCGTGAGTGAGTGAGAGAGAGAGAGAGGTGGTCCCGCAGATAAATGGGGCACAGGCCGATTAGGGCTTTAAAGGTCAATATCAACACCTAGAACTGAGCCTGGAAGACTATAGGCAACCAGTGCAACGAACGGAGTGCTGATGTTATGTGCTCACAGTAACCCATCCCAACAAGGAGGTGGGTTGTCGCATTCTGCACCAGCTGCAAGTCTCCGGACTGTCACCAAGGATAGCCCCACGTACGTTACAGTAATCTAATCTCGAGGTGAAGGCAGGCATGGATGACGATGGCAAGTTCAGAGCCTGATATATACGTCACACAAGATGTAACTGGCCAAAAACGCTCCTCGCCATAGCTGCCATCTGAGAATCCAGGCAGAGTTGTGATTCGAGGAGCACCCCTAGACTCCAAACCTGAGGGACCAAGGATGGGTGAACCCCATCAGTGATGGGGATCTTTCCCCCACCTGGTCTCCCAGTCCCACCCACCATCACCACCTCCATCATGTCAGGATTCAGCTACATGTGATCAGAGCTTTCCTTTCAGTTTTGCTTAAGTTCACATCTCCCACTGCTTTATGTTCATGTTACTGACTGTCCGAAGAAAGATGCTGTATCCCAATATAATGAAATACTGAACTCCACAGCAGCATCAATAATGTCCGATTCAGAATAATCACACACTAACTTCTGGGTCAGGAAAGAAGTGTGCTCACACCCACTCCTTTTGTGAACACATCACACTGGCATGTAAGCAAGAAGCCTATGAACATTTCACCAAAATAATTTGAAACCCTACATTTAAAAAACACGTATAAATGAAAAATCAATATAACACTTGGATGTACAGTGCTTTAAAATAACTAGCAATAGGTCTATAAAAATCTGTCTGGAGGAATTCAGGAAATTTTGAAGGTAGAAATGAAAGTCCTTAACCTTCACTGAACGTCAAGGCCTTAAAACCCAATAATGAAGAAGTTGAAGCAACAACCCTGATTAGATGCAGACCAGGCTACCAAAACCAGAAATCACTTTTGTATTAATTCTTGTTTTCTGAAGATGTCTCACTGGATTCTAACTCCTGGGTCAAGTTTCTCTTAGAAAGGTAATGTAGTAAGTAGGAAGACTTTGAGGTTGTGTTGTGTATTAGGCTTTAAGTAAGCCAACCGTGTCTATACTTGGAGCAAAGAAGGTACCTTATTTTTCTTGCTGGTTGGAGCAGGTAGTTTGATCAGTTTTTGTAGGATTCTCAGGCACATTAAGGTGATGTTTTCAACGACTACTGGAGTCTTAATGTTCACTGCCATCAGGAAAAGGCTGAGAGCTGAAAGGAGGAAAAAGGGATTAATGCCACTGACGTTTGTGGTCCTTCGTGAGGTAGCCCTACTGATGCACGCACACAAACCAATGAGGTTTAACAGTTTAGTTTGAAGGTCTCACAGTCATGGAATTATTCTGTCAAAGGAATTGTCTGTGTAAGGATCCTATTTTCCTTCCCCTCTGGGTTCTGACTCTACTTCTTACCACTTGCTTCCCAGCACTCCTGCTGCTATGAAAATACTGCCTTCTAAAACCCAGTTCTGGCTTTTTCAAGTATGTATCAACCACCAGAACAAGTGCTCATTGCATGGCAGTGATTCAAGCTGCTTTACATGGTGCCTGTGCAGCCTGTGTGTGGTGGTGAGGGGTTTCATTTTTTTTTTTGCTGAGGCATGTGGGGAGTGGGTCAGTCTGTGTGTGAGAGTGATGAAGGCGGCATTTCGCTGCGGCATATGGGGAGGGGGGTTGCCTGTGTTTTTGTGCTAGGAACGTGTGGGAGGGAACAAGGGGATATCTTCATTTCCTGTTTCTGCAGATGAGGTGTACACATGGATTTGTTTTTTCTGCGCGTATTGAAATAGTATAGGTTTTGGGGTGGAAAAAGGGGAATTGGGTCACTTAACTGGGAATTCCCTTCCTATGTCCCTAGAGGGAGGTCATTCGGACGAAGGGAGTGTTCTTCCATAGGCCACTAGGAGGCAGCAAAGTACTTTGAACTGGGCATGCGTAGGGAGAGCGCTCCCCCACGTATCCAGATGTAACACAGTCGAGGACCGAGTCTCTCAACTGCAAAACTAAACATATTAAGAAAAGAACTTCCTCCGAGGGGGTTAAGCAGATAACTGAGAACAATAACAAACAGCGCCCAGGTCATAAACCCGGGTGGGCCGAATGACCTCCCTCGAGGGACATAGAAAGGGAATTCCCAGGTAAGTGACCCAATTCCCCTTTCTATGCCCTCTCGTCCAGTCATTCGGACGGAGGGAGGTACCAGAGCAGTACACATCGTGGGAAGGAGCTGGGCGCCTAGCGAGGATCTAGGACCCCCTGAAGCACCCATCTCCCGAAGGCGGCCTCCGCAGATTCCTGGCTGTCAATTCTGTAATGCCTAGTGAATGTGTGGAGGCTCCTCCATGTGCCTGCTCTGCAGATTTCTTGGATAGGGGTCCTGGAACGAAAGGCCCAATTGGTGGCTGCCCCCCTGGTAGAGTGTGCTAGAGTCCTGGTTGGGGGGACGAAGTCTGAGGCCCTGTATGCGTCTGAGATCCATTTTGAAATTATCGTCTTGGAGATCTTGTTACCCCTGGAGTGTGGGTGGTAGCTGACGAACAGGGCGGAAGTTTTTCTGAAGGGCTGCATGAGCTCGATGTATACTTTGAGGGCGCGTCGAACGTCCAGGGTGTGCCACAACGTTCCAGTCTGTGACGTGGTTTGGGGCAGAAGGACGGGAGTATCACCTCTTGGGAAAGGTGAAAAAGGGTGGAAACTTTCGGGATAAAGGTAGGATCTAAGCGGAGGGTCACTGAGTCTTTTCTGAAGGTGCAGAGTACAGAGAGGGCCCCAATTTCAAAGACCCTTCTTGCTGACGTGATAGCGATGAGGAAGGCTACCTTGATGGATAAAAAATAAAGGGAGACTTGGTGTAAAGGTTCGAAGGGGACCCCCGTGAGAGTCTTGAGGACTACATTAAGGTTCCAGGTGGGGAATCTATGCACAGCTGGGGGTGCTAGACGATGTGCCGCTGGAGGAACTGCTTGATATGAGGGTGTGCAGAGAAATGATGGCCTGAGGAGATGGAGAGAGTGCTGTCGAGGGCTGCCAATTGCCTGGCGAGGGTGTTGGGACGAAGGCCCTTGTCAAGTCCCTCCTGTAGAAACTGTAGGATTTGTGAGGTTGAGGGATCCCGAGAGGAAACGTGATGCATCTGGCACCATCTGACGAACAGTGACCATGTGGATTGGTAAATTCACCTGGTGGTTCTGCATCTGGACGCTAGTAGGGTCTTGGAGTGGCTGGGAGAGTGAAATGGTTCCTTCAAGAGAGGTTGACCACGTCGGGAAACCAGGGCCTGCGGGGCCAAAAGGGGGCTACTATAATGATCCGCGCCCGAAGCTTTTTGGCCCTGTTGATGGTGCGCCCCAGAAGTGGAAACGGTGGGACTGCGTAGAGACCACCCTGTGGCCAGGGGTGACTGAGGGCGTCGTGAGCCTCTGCCTTGGGGTGGGGACTCCTTGTGAAGAACCTCTGGGTTTTGGTGTTGTCCGCAGAGCCGAACAGGTCGATTACTGGTTGTCTGAACCTGTTCACTATTAAGTTGAATGACTGATTGCAGAGGGACCACTCCCCGGGATCGATTATCTGCCTGCTCAGCCAGTCGCATTCCATGTTCCCCCACCCCCTGATGTGTCGAGCCCTGATGGATAGGAGATTGGATTCCGCCCATGACAGCAGATGTACGGCTTCCTTGTGAAGGGAAAGGGACCTCGATCCCCCTTGGTTGTTCACGTACGCTTGGGCCGAGATGTTGTCCGTAAAGACTAGGACATGCTGTGCTCTCAGAAGTGGGGAGAAGTTGAGTAGGGCGAGGCGGATTGCCCTGAGCTCCAGCCAGTTGATGCTGTGCTGCTGTTCTGTCGTCGACCAAGTCCCCTGTGCCGTGTGATTGGCCAGGTGTGCCCCCCATCCGGAAAGGCTAGCATCTGTGGTCAGTATCAGTTGTTCAGGTTCTGTCAGCGGCATTCCTTGAGCAAAGCAGTCCGGAAGTTCCCACCAATGGAGTGATCGGAGGGTACTGCTGTCGAGTGGGATGGTTATCGGTAATCCGCGGATGATGGTGGGCTGCCAGGGTCTGAGTAGTGTCTGGAGGGGCATGAATGGAGACGGCCCCAGTGGAGGTGCTGAGTGCAGGACACCATCAACTCTAGGAGGGATGCTAAGGTGAGGAGGGAACGTGAGGTGACGTTCGTACTCTCCTGATTAGTTGTATCAGTTTGTGCGGACGTTGGTCGGGGATGAATATTTTGTCTTGGAGTTTGCCGATAATCACTCCGAGATGTTCCAGGCGTTGAGTCGTTATCAGGTGGCTCTTGTCCACGTTTATTACGAATCCGTGTTGTTCTAGATATGTCCTGGTGCACGTAAGGTGGGTCTGCGCGATCTGGAAGGATGGAGCCTTGACGAGGTCGTCTAGGTAGGGATGGATAGCTATCCCCTCCAGCCTGAGGCTTGCGATAAGAGGCACAAATATTTTGGTAAATGTGCATGGAGCGGATTCCAGGCCGAAGGGGAGAGGTCGATATTGCCAGTGAAGACCATTGTAAGAGAAGCGTAGTCATCTTCTGTGTGCCGGGAGAATGGGCCCTTGCAAGTAGGCATCTCTGAGGTCCATGGAAGCCATCCAGTCGCCTCGTGCGATGACGAGGGATATGGAGGACAGGGTCTCCATCCTGAAGCGTTGTTTGCGGATGGCCCTGTTGAGGCGCTTCAGGTCAAGTACCCCCCTCCAATCTCCTGACTTCTTCTGTACTAGGAAGAAGATGGAGTAAAGGCCTGACTTCCGCTCGTGCCATGGAACTCTTTCTATGGCCCCCATGATGTTGAGCCTGGATATTTCGGCAAGCATGGCCTTGTGTTTGGTGGGGTTGCTGGAGCGGGGGGATACTCGGAATTTGTCTCGAGGGGTGTACTTTAGTTCTAGAGAGTAGCCTCTTGTGACGGTTTAAATGACCCATGCGTCCGTGGTTGCCTGCGCCCAACTTGGTGCGAATTGGAGGAGTCGAGCGCCGATTCTGTGTGAGGCGGGGTAAGAAGAGTCGGAGCAGTCAGGAGTCCTGTTTACGTTGGGGCGAACCCGTTCGGCGGGCATACTGGTGTTGAGATGAAGTCCTGTTGGATTTGGCTCCTCTGCCTCTCTGATTCCTATTACAGTAGGAGGAATTCCAGGAGGATTGTGCTGAGTACTGCGGTTGTCTAATTCTGCTGAGGCCTATTAAAGGGGCGAAAGAAGCTTTTAAAGGATTGTACTTGGTTTAGGGTGTGTTTCTTATCTTCGTTTGAGGCCTCAGTGAGGGCCTTGTCGAGAGCCGATCCGAATAGCTTGCCACCTTTGAAGTTGCTGTTTACCAAGAGATTCTTGGCGTGCGGGTCTGCTCGCCAGGAGCAGAACCATAGCCTGCGCCTGGCTGCTACATTGGCCGCTATCCCTTTGGTTGCCCATGTAAGGATGTCCATGGATGAGCCCATTAGAAAGGCCTGTGCCAAGGTAACATTGGTGGCTAGCTTTCTGGACTGTGAAGTGGACAAGTCAGGGTCCTTACCCATTATGAACCACTTCAGGACTGCTCGTGCTACATAAGAGGTGGTAGTAGCCATGTGTAGCAAGTTTGAGAGGGCTTCATAGTTTTTCTTGAGTCCTATCTCCAGGCCCTTGTCTGTATGGTCTTTGGGCAAAAAGTCCCCTTAAGTGGGGAAAACCGATTGGCGTGTGAGTGCGGCCACCGTGGCGTCCACTCAGGGAAGCACAAAGATGGTTTTGCTATTCTTGTTGAATGTATAGACAGTCTGTTGGGGTTTAGACAACTTGAAAGACTTAGTTGGATGCCTCCATTGGGCCTTTATAATCTTCTCGAAGGTCTTGTCTAGAGAGGCCCCAGAGGAGTTGTTACTCAGCTTGGGTAAATAGTCCCTGTCAGAGTCATCCTCCTCGGATGAGTCTGACTCCCTCTTTTTGGGGGTCCTGGGGGTAACCTTTAGGACCCTTTCTGCCCTTCTAATCAGTTTGGGGCCCTGGTCGTGTGGCAGCTCCCTGCCCAGATCCTTGTGGCCCTTAGACAGAATGTCCTCCCAGTTATGGGACTCCTGCCCCATGAGTGTTTGGAAGAGGCCAATGAGGCAGCTTCTGATTCCTCCTCCGAGGATAGGGCGGGCTGGCGGGCCCTGTGTTTGTGAACACGGGCCCTCTTTGGGGGTGGGGGTCTGATTCGGATTCCTCAACAAGCTCCCCCTCCTCAGGAATAATGGAGCCCCCTTCTTCTTCCTCCTCCGAGGAAGAGCCCAAGAAGTCAGCGATGGGGGTACTATGCTTTGGGCAAAAGTGTTTCCCTTTTCCCGCCGTTTTAGAGGCTCCCTTAAAGGCCCTAGGGGGAGGGGCATGTTTACGGTGGCTCCTGTGTCCCCACTGATTGGACTCAATGCGGGTAAGCGCCCCCATAATGGCCCTCGGGGCCTCCAGCTGGGCCTGCTGGAAATCATTCAGCTCCCCCCTTACTTGGGAGGAGGAGGCCGATGCCTCCTCATCTCTTTCCTCCTGAAGCCTCGGGGACCCACGCTCCTCCGACGCGCTTTGAACAGCCGGCCTGTGCAGTGTGGGGGCGGGCGGTTGAGTTTCGGTTTCCCTCACCGCCGAATTGGTTTCGGTTCTAGTCGCGGCTCGTGCGGCAGCGGCCTGGCGGGCTTTGGCGGTTTCAGCCATCAGCGGGTCCGCTGCTAGTAGGGACCCTGAGTCTGATGGTGGAGGGAAATTGCTGCCGGGGTGTACCTCGAAAAGGGACACTCTACCGGCCCCGCAACTGGTCTGTGCTCGAGAGCCAGCACCAGAGAGATACCTCCTCCTCCAGGAATGGAGGATTGTGCGGCCAGTTCCCCGATGCAGGGAGGCAAAAAAAATAAATAAATCCGTAGAAGAGTTGTTATGGGTGCGTAGCACCCGGCTGCTGCGTCCAGTCGGTCCGAGGCACTTTCAACTAGATATGCGGGGGAGCGCTCTCCCTACGCATGCCCAGCTCAAAGTACTTTGCTGCCTCCTAGTGGCCTATGAAACAACACTCTCTCCGTCCGAATGACCGGACGAGAGGGCACAGAACGTGTTTTTTGTTGGGTGCCTGTATCCTGTGAAACAACTTTGCATAAACTGTGTGACAAAATCACAGGCGTGTGAGTATAATTAAGGCTACGGTGCCTTTAAGAAAAGTTAGTTAACTCAGATGGAAGGTCAGCTGACTTCCCTAGCTGTGTACTTAGGCTGAGTCAGAGCTCAGAAGAGATGGATCAGAAGTGAGCAGAGAGGAGATTAGAGAGTGGAGAGCTCTGGATTGGCTGTGCTGAAAGAAGCATAACCAAAAGGGCAAGGAAATGTCCAAAGCCTCTGCCAAACCTCCAAACTGTGAAGCAACACCAGAGGGTTGAAACCTTGAACTTACAACAGGACTGAAGCAACAGCAAGAAGGCTGCAACACCCAGGTGGGAGAAAGCTAATTAAGAACATTTTGCTAGAGACTGTGTATAAAACCTTATCTTTGAGTTAGAGGGGACCTGACATTAAGTCAGGAGAAACCCCATTAAAAATTGGATTTTTACATTGGCTTAAGGGGTGGCTGGAAGGCCTGTATTAAATTTAAAAGCCTTTATTAACAGAGACTTTCCAGGCTCAATGAGACAAAACTAAGGACACTAAGAAATAGTCTGAGTCTAAATTCCCCATTCAGAGAAATAAGGGCTCTTCCTAACTAGAAAAGGCCACCCTGCCACACTCTTCAAGATTATGCAAATTTTATGCTCACCATGAACTTGCAGAATTTGACTTCGTAGGTCGCAGAATTTTGATTTTTTTTATCCAGTGAATGCAGGTCCCTGCCCCACCATTCTCTATCTCAATATACAACTCATCTGTGCTAGGGTTCCTGCTATCCACAAAGAATATCTTTCCTTCACATGTACATCTAGTCTAAGGTGATAATATTGTAAGAGGGTGGCTGGAATCCATGTGCCACGTGAATCAAAATGCTCTCAGTTGTACCCGAACTCACCACAGCGCAGTCGCAGCTCCCAGCAGCTGTCTTCTTTAGAAATAGAATCTGTTAGCAGCAGCATTTCATACTGGAGGCTGCTAGCCTGCAACAGGAGAAGGTGCAAAGTTTTATGAAGGTTCAGTGATGGGACAAAGGCATTGTTGCCTCCTAACTTGGAGACTGTTCAAGAGGGCCATGAGTGGGATGGTAAAGAGTGCTGCAGCTGAGAATGGCAATACATTGGCAGAGAGCAGAGAAGGCAGGCCAGCAACAATGCTGCATCTTGTTTTACTCCAGCCAATGCCTTAATTCCTCCTATGATGGAAACCTCTTATCTGGACCATGAATTAACTGAGATTAGCAACATTACTTTGTGGAAGTTAGTTATAAAACTCAAGATGCAAGTGGGGGAGAAGTGGAAGGGAAAACCAGAAACAGTTCCTTACCAGATCAGGGTTTGCCCAGTGCCCTTTTAGAGCTGCAGACACCTTTCCAATGATTAGATCATTCATTTGTTGTGTGGCCTCAGGATTGTCTCTAATTTCAGAGCAACAACAAATATTAAGTACAGCATACAATCATTCTTTAGACATACAAAGCACCTTCCATTTCACACTTGTTAACTAAAACTTCCAGGAAGTCTAAATGACCTTTTTCCTGACATAAAACAATTCCCTGTTGAATCAGCTGTTTGCTAGCCTCCTAAAATCTTGGTACTTGGCCAGTCAATGGGGGAAGGAACACCACCACCACGCATTTATGTGGTGCCTTTGGAGGGGGATCTCACTGTGTCCTGTAGATACGAACAACATCTTAGGAAAGGAGAAATCAAGAACCACAGAAAATCCACGGCCAAGTTTTCAGGAACACTCTACCTGTGACCCAACATTGTACATTTGGGTCTGGTTTTCAGACGTGACTGATAAGAGTTACTGGCACACAGCCCATATGAAAATCAGACTCAAGATGTCTCAAACCAGGAATCGAAAACAATCAATGCACTGAATCAATGGCCACTTTTGAGCATCTTGACCCAGAGATTCACACAAGTATAGGAGAGCTAGTCAGTTTAGCTAGAAGGAGGCCCCATGACCTGCCCTTCTGCTCAAGCTGCTGTAACTGACTCAAGACATGCATGAGCATATGTGAACACTCATCTACAGTATAAGTGTGTAGCGTTCTGAAGCTCAGCAGCTAGACAAGGAGACATTTCTTTGAAGTACAGTGCTTGTGGAAGAGCTTGATCTGAAGTTCAAGCTCTAGATTTCTTTACCCACAACATTACATGCTAAGAGAGACACACTAGTCTGAGCACTGCAGGAGAACTCACCTGGTCTTTGGGTGGAAGTAGACTGACTGCTATCTATGTAGTAACACTGAAATCAACTGCAATTTCAATTATTATTATTTTGTAATCATGTCAGTCTTACTAAAATGGATATCCAATTCCAAAGGTAGAAACAGTCCCCCTAACCTGGTTAGAAGGCACATGAGCTGCCGGACTTCTTCTCGCATTGTGGCTGCACCACGGCGCAAATTGTAGTCGAACAGTTCTCGGATGAGGCCCTGGGACACAAGAATGTGTCTGATGGCTGAGTTGGTTGCCAGGGCACGGAGCAAGGTGATGCAGTGTTCAGTGACAGCTGAAGCACAGCCATAACATTTTGTTGAAGAGGTGTGACCACAGCCTAGGACCGACAGGGCTCGATACTGGCTGGCTGTGAAGGTGGGCTGGACAGCGGTACGAGATGATTTGGTTGCGGCTTCTCTCTGCTGGAGATCGTATTCCAGAAGCTCCTTTCGAGAAGCAAAGACTTTCTGCAGACGTGCAAAAGCAGAAGATATGGAAAACATGAAAGACTGAGTCCTAAAGGAGATGAAATTTGCAAAATAGCCTATATCGTACCCTAAAAATGCAAAATGGTGAAGAGAGAAGCTGTTGATTTTTGAGCATTTCCAGATCCCATGTTATTACAACTTGAGTACAGGATTCATATCAGATAAGGCAGAACCCTTATCATCTGGAGATCTCAGCACAAAGCAATTTATTAACTTCCCAACTAGCTATCCCCATCTTACAGATTGGGAAAGCAGAAAGGTGAAGCAACCACCTGTCCGAGCACAAAGTGTAGCCATTAGTTTCACAACCAGGAAGACAGCTAAGGAAGAAATGTGCAAGTCCTGGTCCTCTAACTATTAGATAACAGTGATCTCTCCATTATAAGCATTATGTTGATGGAATGCGGATGGCCACAGTATTTGGGAATTATATATAAGCTTTATTTACATAGCCAAAAGCCATCGTAAAAACAATACGATTGGGAATTAATAGTAGTCAAAGCACAAAGCAGCTTTGATGGATTTACCAAAAGTTTAGTTATTACATTTCTTCTGTAATTGGAGCATTTATCGTTATTCTATAGCAGAGATTCTGAAACTATGGATCAGGACCACAAGGATGGTCATGCCATCTGTAGGTGGGATCATGATCTCAACTGTCACCTGATATACGATGCATGTCTTTGCTGCTGCTTGGGGTCATGGAATTATATTTAAAATCTCAAAATGGGATCAAATAGGCACAAGTTTGGGAACCACTGCTCAACTTCTAAGTTCTTACAGCTAGCTTTGCTCTTTTGATAGAAGTATCTTAGAAGCAATTTAGACAACGATACAGGAAAATATTCCTACCTGGATGATCTTGGAGAGTTCATCAAAGGAGTTCTTGCAGTCACCACAGTATTCCTGAGCTAGTTGGAGTATATATCTGTTCACACTAGCAGAGGTGGAGCTGATCCCCCCACTGCTACTAGAGTCATCCTGAAATGCAAGAATGAGGAAGGGAAACAAGCAGGTTACAATAGCAAGAGCAGAGAAATATCTATCTAAAAGCCTTATATACAATTTTTATTTAAACTTATATCCTGCTCTTTCAAAAAGGCTCAGGGTGGTTTACGATAGTAAACATAATACAATTAAGCATTAAAAATACATTTCAAAAAACCCTACTTTCATCCCAGAATCACCCACCCCAACTCTAAACTCCCAGAAAACCTTCTACCTAATCCCTATCCCTGCCCCATCCCCACCCACCAAATGCCTTTACAGAAAAAAAAAAAAAAGTCTTTCACCGCCTCTGAAAGATGCTCAAGCTCAGCTGAACCTCAGGGGGAAGGGAATTCCACAGCAACAGGGCAGCAACCAAGAAAGCCCCCCTTGCGAGCCTTTTCCATATGAACCAGACTAACAGATGGTACCCACAAGGAGGGCTCCTGGCCAATTGGAGGGGCCTCAATGGGGAGAGGCATTCCTTCAGATATGTGGGGCCCAGACCATTGAGGGCTTTAAATGTCAAAAACAGCACCCTGAATCGTGTCTGGAAAGCTACAGGCAGCCAGTGCAAACATCAGAACACCACTGTAATATGCTCAAGGCAACTCTTCCCTGAAAGGAGATGAGCCACTGCATTCTGCACCAGCTGCACCTTCCGAACAGTCATCAAGGACAGCCCCAATTAGAACACATTGCAATAATCTAGCCTCGAGGTGATAAAAGCATGTATGATGGTGGCCACATCCAAGTTAGAAAGAAAAGGTCGCAGTCTCCTCACCAAATGGAGCTGGTGAAAAGCGCTCCTGGCCACTGCCAAAACCTGACAATCCAGGCGTAGCAACGGGTTCAGAAGCACTCTGAGGCTGTGAACCTGATTGACCAGAGGGGGTCGGACTCTATGAACAAGAGGAGTCCTAATCCCTTCCAGGTCACAAAGCCGGCCAACCATCACCACTTCAATCTTATCTGGATTCAGCTTCAATCGGCTCATCCTCATCCAGTCCCTGACAGCAGCCAGGCATCGGGTAAACACAAAGACTGCAGGGCCTGGGTTGGATGGAAAGGAGAGGCAGAGCTGAGTGTCATCAGCATACTGATGGCACTTTACCCCAAACCTCTGAATGACCTTGCACAGCGGCCTTATATACACGTTGAACAAGAGAGGAAACAGAATAGAACCACGCGAGACACCACAGAGGAGGTCCCGAGAGGACGAGAAGCAATCGCCTATCACCACTTTCTGGGACCTCCTCGATCGGAAGGAGCAGACCTTACGCACCCCTGCCAGGTCCCACAGTCATGTCAACACCACCTTGCGATCAACTGCATCAAAGGCTGCCAAAAGATCTAACAAGAACAACAGGGTAGAATTCCCCCTGTCAATTTCCAGGCGTAGATCATCGACCAAAGTCACAAGCGCACTCTCCATGCAATACCCAGGATGGAAGTCTGACTGAAACAGCTCCAGGAATCAGACGACATCAAGATGAGCCTGGAACTATCAGGCAACTACACATTCAACAACCTTCCCTAAAAAGGGAAGGTTAGAGTCAGGTCAATAACTGGCTGGGGAGTCACAGCATCCAAAGATGGCTTCTTAAGCAGGGGCTGGACAACTGCTGTTTTAAGGGCATCCGAAACCTTCCCCTGTCAAAGGGAGGTGTTGACAACCTCAGCCAGCAACAGCCCCAACGTCTCCCAGCTGGCTCAAACCTAACTACAAGAATACACCCAGAGGAGATATCCTAAGTATTGTATAGTCTACAGACCCTCAGCTCTAAATATGAAACATAAATGGCAGCTGTAGTTCTTAGAGAATCCTTGTTGGAAAGTAACCATCTAAGAAGGAAGTCTACAGATCCATAGAGCATGACCACCACAGTTCATAGCTTTCCTCTCCAGCACAATCCCAAATGAGACACCAAAGCTTTCCAGCTTGCAGTGGTATGACCAGTCCCTAATTAAGCTGGCTCCCTGTAACAGCCACTTGCAAATCCCAATAGTAGTGCACTTGTTCCACGTTACCTGTGGCTTTTCAGGAGCTGCCTCATTCACTTTACACAGCAGGTTTTCTAGCTGTGGTCGGTGTCCCATGAGCTGGTGATAAACCCTGTCCGCCTTGTCCAGAAGGGTGTTGATGTTTGTTACCGCCTCAAAAGAAAAAGAAACAAGCAAATCCGTTTTAGACAAGACTTTATTCCATTCATGAACACCATTTGCTCTCAAGCAGAAACAGACCCTGAAGCCCCCACTGTCTCTTTCTTTCAGTATGTGTTACCAAAAGATGGTGCTTTCTACAAGGCCTTGGATCTGTAAGGATCCAGTAGCCATCTATTCACACACACTTGAATTGTTTAAGTGGAAGACAGTATACTGTGATCAAACACCACTCCCTTTAGAGGACCCAACCTCTAGAGCCACTAAATTTATGGCATGACCGAGGAACTGTTAGGATACATTAAGAAGCTACTAATTGTTGTGGTCTCACCTTCTTCCGATCCTCTTCATTCTCAATAGGATCCACAGCACAGCAAGGCTTGGCGTACAGCATAAAGTCAAAGCGAGCATATTTACAGAATCCACAGGCATTGCAAAGGAAGGGATCCTTCTCATCATAATTAATGGATCTAAAGAACAAGCCAGAAGAACAAAAGGATCCGTAGAGCTTATTGAAAAAAATGTGTGTTGGTAAGATAAAAAAGCAGCAAGGCATATTTTGCACACACACAAAGCTACATTATAGCATTAAAGTTGCAATTTCAAGTACTGAAAAGTTAAGAAATGCCAGAAGGTTGCTCAACAACATCGATTCAGCATGTGTGTATGCAAGCACTTAGTGAGGCAGGGATCTTGAGAGAAAAGAAAACGAATGAAACAACAGCCCACACCAGGGAGATGTCCACTAGCCCGTTTATTTTGTTTACCAGATGTTCACCTGCACCACCCACTCACCCGTCATGCAGTCCCAATTCACAGTGGGATCTTGGAGAACGTGTAGCCCACCATGCAGGCATATCCTGGCTAATGTGCCTACGCGGCCACGTCCTGTTAATTAGGATATGAGCAGCAGTGAGCGCACACACGCACAGGTCCACCAGCACCATAGAGTCATAGGCGAAAAGGCTAAAGCACTCTGAGCAGCGACTGCTTCCTGCTTCTCTCTCCACTCCTGCTCTCACTGGTGTCTTAAAAACCCAATGCATGCCAAATTCAAATATGTATTGTCCTAGCTTGCCCTAGTTTGGAGCGTGTGCCAAATGCTCGCTGCCCAGGCCTGGTCAGGTTCCCTCTGGTGGGCAGTGGATGGCAACACATCCTCATCTGGAGAAGAGCTGCTTGATCTGTATGGGCAGAAACTGCGGACGACAGAGTGCGCTGTGCCTGAAGGACCCAGGCAAGTGAGATCCAAGTCTAGGATTCACTTTTCTAACCCACCCCTGCAGGTGCAGCACAGACCCAGCCACCCCAGCGCTCAGTGCCCTTCTTCCACCTGCGTAAGTCCCATTCTCATCCAGCAATGTCTCTGGTCTAGCTGATCCCTGCCTGGACCAGGGTTGCTAGGAGCTGCCCCTCTCTGGCTCCAACTGCTCCTGCTCCCCCTACAGAAGCTGTGACAGCCAGCGGAGATCCCGCCACGCCTGTCCCCGCCCCAGAGCCAGCAACGCTCATAGAGACGGCAGAGAACAGTAAGTTAATGCATTGGGGGAGTAGTGGGGGCTGCATTTGCACACCTGCATGATAAAGGCTTCTGTTTATTACTATCTAATTATACGGGTTTTTTGTCTTCACTGTGTTCACAGGTGGCCAGGAGAGCACTGGGGAGCAGCAGAATACTCCCTGGGACACAACAATGGACAAGAACAGTAGGTAAGCAGGGGGGTGGGGGAGAGAAGAGGAAAGGCACCATGGCGGGATGGCAGGCTGGGGGAGGGAGAGGCACTATGGCAGGACAGCAGGCTGGGGGAGAGATAGGCACCATGCTTGCTTGGGCTTGGAAGGGCAGCCGTTAGATCGGGTGGGGACGGAAACACCAGGACAGGAAGGTGGGAGTGGGGTGGTCTGAACTAATGGCTTTCCTTGTTGCTTTGCTACAGGACTGCCACTGCAAGGGGCATGGACCAATCTCCCCAAAACAAGCACCCAGGACCTGCACCTTCCTATGTTTTATAATACAAATTATATTATGAAAGATAAATGTTTGAACAAATTAATCCAATATTAAGATGCTTTGGGGGCTGCTGGTGGTCTGGCATAGCAGGGAAGGGAGAAAGGAAAGGAAGGGCTGTTGAAAATGGTGGTCTGGCATAGCAATAAGCTGCCTTGGGAGCCAGGGATTGGAAGCACTTGAGGGCAGGGGGGGCATAGCAGCTGACAGCATGCCCATAACTCTGTGCTTCCTATTGTCATTCCCAGCCCCAGCTAACCTGCAAATCTCAATAGGAAAATGCAGAGCTTCAGGGCTGCAGCCAGCTCACCTGAGAATGTCAATAGGGAATGCACAAGGAAAGGCTGCCTGGTGGGAAATAGAATGGGGGCCCAAGGAGGGAAAGTATGCCATCCCAGTGCTTTTTTTGCGGGGGTGAGGGGGGGTTGGATGGGCTGTCAGAGACATCCTCTGAGGTGGCCTATGTGCTCATGGGGTGGCACATGCACACAATGGGGTTTTATGAATGCATGATGGAGTGTAGAGACAGTGCAGTCCTGCTACGGTTTAAGGGGACATTCAGGGACTAGCTCAGCAGCTGAAGCTCCAGGGATTCGCTCTGCTCCTGGGCCACTGATGGCAAAGCCCAAAGGAGATGCCAAGTCTTGAGTGGGACATTTCACTCCTCATGGTCATCTCCACCAGGTCCCTCCCAGGAAATAAAGGTTACTTACCAAAACTTAGTTCTCTGAGGTGGTTTTGTGGATTCTCACTTATGGGATCACATGATGGCATTCAGATTGCTTGTCTCTTAAAGAGCAGTCCTCAATGCTTCCAGCTGGAGTATTCTGGAAGCTTCATGCTCTTACCCCTCCCTCTCACCTCCACAGCTCCTCTTGCAAAAGGCTGAGAGTATAATGCCCAGGTAGCTGCACTGCAGATATCCTGGATGGGAACATCTCTCAATGCTCCTGTGGTCATTGCCCTAGCTCTGGTGGAATGAGCTTGGAGACCAGGAGGAGCTGTCCCTTCTCCCCCTTCTCCAGTTCATAACAAGCTGTAATGCATGCGGAGAGGAGCTTGGATATACACTGGAAGAAGTTTGGCACCCAGAAATGTGCCCCCTGTGGCAATGAAAAGGGAATCAATTTTATGGAGGGCTTTGGTTCAATCAATGTAATAAGCTAGCACTTTCTTTACATCAAGGGCATGGAATGCTGTTTCTATATTGGAGGAGTGGGGATGAGAAAAGAACACTAGAACTGTGATGGTCTGAGGTGGACAGGACCCTGGGGCAAAATGCTGGGTCTGTTCTGAGTTGCACTTTATCGTAATAGAAGAGAAAGTAGGGGTGAGATGCATAGGTGGGTGTTCCAAGCTTGCCATGTTCAGTCTGGTACTACAAAGAGTAGTCGTGTCCTCTCTCTGCGTGCCTTGTAGATTGTCTGTGGAAGGGTGGAAAAGCTTGGCATATGTTCTTTCCCAGGTTATGGCAAAGGCTTCCAAGGTTGAGCCTGGAGCCTCTCTCCCTCTGCTGCAGAACTTTGGCAGCTTGTTGTTGAGTTTAGTAGCAAGCAGGTCGAGTTCTAGTGTCCCCCAGTAGTGGAAGAGTTTCATAACTACTCTGAGGGCTAGTTACCACTCATGTCGCTGGTTGTGGAATCTGCTGAGGTGGTCCGCTAATATGTTATGATCTACTGGAAGGTGAATGGCTGAGGGGGTTGTGTGCACATCTATGCACCAGTACCAGATCCGCAATGCCTCGTTTGTCGGTGCCTTTACTGAGTAAGGAGGTGATCTCCTTGAGAAGAGTTGCCTTGTGAGTGGAGAGAGACAAGAAGGGGAGAGGAGGAGGAGGGAGTGAAATTGGATTCAGTAGCCATTCTTGATCATTTCCATGACCAACCTATGTGATTGTAGATCAGGTTAGGCGGAATGGTAATAGACCTTCCCCTTCAAAGGGGAGATCCTCTAGTCTGGCCTTATTGTCAGAAGTCAGTGCTAAATGCAGTCATGTGCATCTTCTGATGGTGATGGCAGCTGTGGTGGCTGTGATGGAAGAGTCTGTGACATGCATTGCTGAAGTGAGCTGAATTTGGGTGAGCTGCGTGCCCTCTTTTTGGAGGACTTGTCTGTGGGGTTGTCAGAAATAAGGGATTTAGCCCAGAGGACATGCTGATAAGTTGCCATGGCTGCCGATAGTTAGCTGCCCTGAATGCAAATGTAGCAGAGGACATTGCCTGCCAAGGATGTCCAGGTGACACCCTTCTTTATCCAAGGGTGATGTCTTTACAGTGCCCGACTGTGCTCGGCTTGTGGCAGCTGCCATCACCATAGAGTTTGGGGTAAGGTGGTGGGAAAACATTTGGGTTGTGTAGGATACCAGGTAGAATACATCCACAAGATTACTAATTGGGGCTGACAATAAAGGGGTGACATGGTTTTTGAGGACTCCATTAATTCCTCAAAAAGTGGGAGCTTGATATACCTTGTGTCATCCCTAGCTAAAATCCCAAAGACTGGTCCCGAAGGTGTTTTCCTGAGAACTTTGGTTGGAATCTACAGAAGGGTCATTGTGAGATGCTGAAGCAAAAGCTGGATATTTTTAACAACTTTAGTAGCCAACATGGAGGTTGGGTCAGAAATGTTGTCACTTGATAGAGGTGCTAGAGGATCCTCCGGCTGTGGGGAGGTAGGGCCCATCAGTGTGTCAGTATCTGGAGGCACAGGCTGCAAAGGGAGTTGTTGTTGGTTCTCATTCTCTGTTAGGGCTTGTAGCAAGGAGACTGTGTGAGTGTGTCTAGGTACCGTTCCATACTGGGGAGGTGGTGCTGAGGGTGTCTTGGTCAGTGCCTGAGGGAATCCTCATTAGGCCAATTATTGGTGGAAGCTGAGCTGGAGGTAGCTGTGGCCATATGGCACATACAGCGCATAGCATGGCCGGCACGGAGATGGGGGTCGTAATCTAGTTCCCATTCAGGCAGGGGTAGGTCTGAATATTCATCCGACTGTATCGAGTTCACTCTCAGAGCGAGGGCACTTACTGTGCCACTGTGGTATCGCTGGAGTCCCTGGGTGTGGCTGAACTTGCGATTCCAGGTCACAGCTCCCAGGCTGCCTGGAGTGGTCGGCAGTGCTTTGGTCTGGTGCCAAGCTATTGGACAGGGACTCTCTTAAGGATTCTATACAAGAGGTAGAGGGGGAGCGGTGCTGTTCTGACTTTTGTTTATGTTTCCTGGGTTGGTGCAGGGTCTGTTTGCGTGCCAGGTCCCTGGAGTCTAAGTTTGAGAGTAAAATGAGGATTTCAGTTTGAAATTCAGTCACCTTCTCCAAGCCAGCCAGGCTAATGGATCTGGTTGGGTTAATTGGAGCAAGAGATCAAGATCCCCTTCAGTGGCTGTAGCCAAGTCACCCTGTATGGGCAAGGTGCCCCATCCAAGTTGAGCCTGAGAGGTTGGAATGCCCTGTACGGGCTCAGGCTGATTACACAAATCGTGGCGCTTTGGTTTAGCTGATGGCGTTGATATAGCTGGAAGGGGGTGGGGTGGGGTTGCAGAAGGGCAGTATGGACACTCATCCACCGGTTCAAGGGCCTTATGTGTTAGGAGCTCCTGGAGTCTTTGTTTCCTTCCTTTGATGTTTTTCTAGGAGAGGGCTTCACACGTGGCACATTCTCTCTTGATGTGCCCCTCGCTTAGGCCGAGGAGACACTGGTTGTGTTGCTTGGAAACTGGAACCAGAGTGGTGCAGTTAATGCACCTCTTGAAGCTGGGACATTTCCCAGATGGGGTGGCCATGGCTTCAGAAGGCTAAAACGAAACGAACTATAATAAATCTAACTATAAAACAGCTAACTAAATTCGCTAGCTATAACTACTAGAACTAAGCAAGAAAGAACTGCTTGTTGTTGTTTGTTAGATCGAGCAAGCTGTTCCTGATGCCGGCATGGTAAGAAGGAACTGTTGGCCTAGGCTCCATCCCTTCCTCTTATACTCTCAGCCTCTCACAAGTGCAAATGTGGAGGTGAGAGGTAGGAGCACAGAACACTCTGGCTGGAAGCATTGAGGACTGCACTTAAAGAGACAAGCAATCCAAATGCCATCACATGGCCACATGATCCCATAAGTGAGAATCATGGAGCCACTTGAAAAACAGCATTTGCCCACCCCTGACTAGCTCTGTGCTGGGAGAGGGACCTGGCTCAGACTAAGAGAGGAGGATTCTTGGGGCACTACCTCAGCTCTGCTCTCCTTCTCCCCAGCTCCCTGAGCCTGGTGTGGGGAGCCCCGCACCTTGTACTCCAGCTGTGCAGGGTCATGGGGTACTACGAGCAGCCCGGTCATTTGGACTTCAGAAAAAATCCTTCCGCCTGATCGCTTTCGCCTTGAATTTTTACTTTCACCTTCAATGTTCTGTATAGGCACTCAATAAAGTATGTGATTTGCTCTATAAACTCAGAACTGTGTGCATAGCAAAAGGTTACTTCCAGGTGGCAAGTCCTGTTGGATGACACATGGGGGAAACGTGTGCCTGGCTGTTGATTACACCATCTAAATGCCATTAGTACTCAAGAGCCATTAGTAAACGACTGCTAGAGGCTATATTTCCTTGAGCTTGATGGGCCATCATCAGCTCATTAACAGCCCTATCTTTACAAATGTATGCTAGCTGCCAGCAAAAGGTGTCTGTACTGCGATTGGCTAAATTTTCAACTAATACAGATAGGAAAACTGGGTCCTTACCTCGAGAATTTTCCTCCTACAGGGGTCTTCCTGGATGACCAACTTACAGAGTGTGGGGTAAATCTCTGTCACAACCAGTAAGTAGGAGGCAGACTTGACTCTTTTTGAGGATGCTCAGAGGAATCTCACCCCTCCTAGCTCCAGTTAAAATAACCAAGCCCTACTCAGTCATCGTAACTTCCTATCTAACTACTAATGCCTAAGCACGAATAGTACAAAATTATCAAATGTCCAAACAACATTAACCCTAATAAAAATACCCAGGTGGGCAAAAATACCCAGCTGGCCATCCAGGAAGACCCCTGTAGAAGGAAAATTCTTAAGGACTCAATTTTCTTTTCTCGCAGGGGATCTCTCTTGAACGGCCAGCTTAAACAGTGGGGATGTAACAAAGTCATACCCCCAAATTAGTCAGGGCGGGATACAACTAGGGCAGAAAAACAGATACATTGAGCATACACTCCAGCACTAAAACTCTCTCAACTATTATTACAGTACAGCTTGGAGAACTCTCCTCTCAAAGGCAGTTTCCACTGACTGGAACAACTGAACCCTATAGTGCCTGGTGAGTGTATGCACCGAGGCCCAAGTAGCCACCCTACAAATTTCTTTCTAAGGAGCATAGTTTCTGAATCCCTGTAAAGTAGCTGCACCTCTTAAGGAGTGTGCTATAATTCTCCCCAGAGAAGGCTTCCTCTCTGCCCTGTAAGCTTCCCGAATACAATTCTTAATCCATTTAGAGCAACAACAGTCTTGGATACATTCAGACCCCACCTTTGAGGGTTCTAAGTCACAAAGAGGAGGATTTCCTAAATGTTGCGGTCCAATCTATGTGCACCTGCAGAGCCCTCTTGACATCTAAGGTAAAGCATAGGTTTTCCTCGTCATGAACTGGATTAAGACAAAAGGAGAGTAATACCAATTCCTGGTTCCCATGGAAGGCTGAATTCACCTTGGAGCAAAAAGCTGGATGCAAATCTCAACATCACTGAATTATCTCTAAAAACACAAAATGATGGCTCAATAGAGAGAGCCTCCAACTCGGAGATTCTCTGAGCTAGAGTAATGCCCACTAAGGTGGCAACTTTTAGAGACAAATAGAATAGGGACACGTCTCTCATGGGCTCAAACGGGACTCTCGGAAGTGCCCTCAACACTAAATTAAGGTTCCAGGAGGGGAAATGATGAGATACCAGTGGAGAAATTACTTGTGCCACCTTAAGAAATCTCTTTACATGATGATGGGAAGATACCTTATACCCCTGAGAACATGAAAGCACGCTATCTAACACCGCCACCTGCCTGTCTAGTGTGTTTGGCTTAAGGTCCTTAAGAAAGCAGATGCTGTAGGAATTCTATGATGTCTCTCACTTTAGCATTAAGAGATGTGAGCTGTCTCTAGGACCACCACTCGGCAAAGGTCTTCCAAGTACTCTGGTAAACGCGTCTGGTTGATGGGTATTGGGGCTGCAACAAAGTGTCCAATACCACTCGAGTACCCAAGGCCTTCTAAGGAACCCCCCACTCCCTGCTCAACCTCCAGGCTATCAGTTTCAGTAGGTCAGGTCGTTCATACTGAATGGGACCTTTTTGGAGAACATCTGGATCTGGTGGAAGAGACAGAGGAGGTTCCACATTCAACTCTTGGAGGTCTGCAAACCATGGTCACCATGGCCAGAACAGTGTTATCATTACTCCTTGAACTTGTTCCAGGTGAATCTTTGCAATTGTCCTCATGATCAAGGGAAATGGTGGGAATGTGTACAGCAACCTTCTTGACCACGGCTGTATGAGAGTGTCCATCGCAACCGCACGCCTGTCTGGAGACCGAGACACATATGCCTCAATCTTTTTGTTGCTGCTTGAAGCGAAGAAGTCTAACACCAGCTGCCTGAACCTACTTACAATCAGCTCAAAAGCCTTGTTGTTGATGGCCACTCTCCTGGATCTACTGTGTTCTAGCTCAACCAGTCTGCTTGAACATTCGCTTTGCTCTTGATGCAAACTGCTGTCAAGGAAGCTAGATTGGACTCCACCCACTTGATTAGGGTGGCTGCTTTCACTTCAGGGTAGTGGACTGGGAACCCCCCTGATTTATGTATGCTCTTGCCACCATGTTGTCTGCGTAGACCCTGATGTCATGACGAGGGCAAGATACTGGGAGAAGGGTTGGTGGGTGGAGTGTGGCGGGGAAGAATGCCCATCTATCTATTAGGTTTATTGGGCTAAATCTGTGGGTGGGAGCTGAGTGGGAGCTGCCGGAACGTGATACACGCAGGTGCTGCCTGTTTATTAGGTTGGACATGCTAAACATGTGAGTGGGGGCTACATGGACCAAACAAGGACTTCAGTGGGCTATTGTCTTGTTTGATTTCACCCTTAATTACATGAACATAATGAATAGTACAGGACAGTTAAGGTTGCCCACGTAACCTGAAATTCTGGTACAATCTGCGTTTAACTACTCCACTTATAGTGAACCCACATTTTAACAATCCTATCTTCAAGAACCACATTTCATTTGGAAATAGCCCCACTCTGATGGCAGGATTGACCCCAATAATATTTTTTGCACTGATTAACAAGACAAATAGCCTGCAGTGAGAAAAACACAAAAGAATAAGAGGCGATCTACGATGAACTTAAAAAAAAAAGAAAAAAAAAAGAGGAAGTTTATACAATTACTGCACTACATTGAGAAAGCAAGCATACATCTTTTGTTCTTCCCTATTTTTACTGTTTAGATGTTGAACATGTAATCTGTATTTAACTAAAGATTCAATTAAATTGGGCATTCTTTCATTATTCTGAAGCAGCAAATTGTCAAATTATAGTTAATGCCTTGCTATAATCAACATTTCCCCATGTCCCATGGTGGTTAATTATTACACTATTTCCTAACGTGCAAATATTTGACTTTGCAACCCTATGACACTTTTAACATAGACTTGTTTGGATTTTTTTGCATATGATTTCCTATGCTTTAAGTCAACAGAAAAACAAAAGTTACTGCAGGTTCTCAAGGGCTTGTGAGCTCTAGGCCCTCATTTCTCTGCTCTCTCTCCAGCAGAAGTGTGTGTGCGTGCGTGCGACACTCTTAAAATTGCTGTGGTCCGCCCCCAGCTTAAGAATCATCCCTGGATGCTGATGCCATGGCCAGCTATTTGCCCTTCTCTAATCTTCCCTTTTTAGGGAAGGTTATTGAACGGGTGGTTGCCCAACAGCTCCACGTACATCTCAATGCTATTGGATTTCTGGACCCGTTTGTCAGGTTTTCATCCTGGGTATGGCATGGAGACTGCACTTGTGGCTTTGGTCGATGATCTGCGCCTGGAGATGGACAAGGGGATTTCTACCTTGTTAGATCTTTTTGTGGCCTTTGATACAGTTGATCATGAGGTGGTGTTGACACGACTGCGGGACCTGGCAGGGGTGTGCAGGACTGCTCGAGTGGTTCCGCTCTTTCCTGTCAGGGAGGTCCCAGCAGGTGGTGATGGGTGATTACTCATCATCTCCTCTGGACCTTCCCTGTGGTGTCTCCACAGGGTTCTATTTTCTCCCCCCTCTTTTTCAATGTGTATCTGAGGCTGCTGGGCAAGATCATTCGGAGGTTTGGTGTGAGGAGTCATCAATATGCTGATGACACTTGACTCTACTTCTCTCTCTCATTCAACCCAGATCCTGCAGACTCCGTGCTTACCCAATGATTGGCTGCTGTCAGGGACTGGATGAGGGTGAGTTGATTGAGGGTGATTTCAGACGTTACGTTTTTGGGATTCACCAGAGTCAACTGCAGTCAAACGCGGGGGTGTGGGGTGTGTGAAAGAGCCGTGCACGTCTGTTCGCTTGCATCCAGATGTTCACCACAGTCAAATGCGGCCCAGGGTGAATCTAACCATGCTTCGTGAGGTCGGGGCGGGAGGAGGTCCAGAAGCGTGGTGAATGTTCACCAAGGCAGGGGTGAATGAAAAGTAACTTCTGAATGGAAACCCCCGGCCGCGGTGAACGGAAATGACCACGGGCCATGGTGACGGCACACAGCGTCGCAGCTAGGTAACCAACAAGCAGCAGCGCACGGAGGGAGATTTAAAGGGCAGTCAGCAGTAGGGGAACGTGGCGGTGTAGTAGATGGAGAGGAGGAAGGAGGATATGGAGCGGAGGATGGAGCGAGAGGGTGAGGAGGTAGTGCAGCAGCAGCAGCAGCAGCAGGAGGAGGAACCCGGCCCAGCTGGGGATATCCAGATGCCCCCTCCCCCTGCTGCCGGTCTGTCTGTGCTGGCCCCTGCAGGCTCCCCCTCCTCCAGTGCGTCCTAGTGGTTGGGGGGGTCCCTGTCTGCCTCTGGTGTGTGCCTCCCTCCGGCCCCTTACTCTGGCCCCCTTTGTAGTGTGGTTGTGTCGCTTCATTTGTGTGCGCGCTTCTGGTTTTGACGTGCGCGTGTCTTCCATGCAGTCACTATTTGGAAGCGCAACTCGAGCTGCTTCTCCCTCCGACACCTCCCTTTGTTTCTCCCTTCCCTGGGTGGTGCCCACCGCCTTCTGTGGCTTCGTTTGCCCTCCGGCGGCCATGTTTGCGTTTGTGTGACCCTGTTGCATTGTGGGGCTCCCACCGCGGTTCTCACCACCGCGTCACTTCTGTTGGGTTCCCCCGACCCGTGTTCTCTTCAGTTGACCCCAGTCAGTGGTGCCGCCCCCGTCACGTCTGTTGGGGCCGCGCTCCTCACCACGGCCCGCGGTGATGCCATTCACACCGGGATGGGGTTCATTGTGGTGAATTTCACGGCATAACGTCTGAAATCACCCTGAAGCTGAATCCTGACAAGACTGAAATGATGATGGTTTGCTGGTCCTATGATTTGGAGAGGATTGGGACACCTGCCATTGATGGGGTCCAGCCCCTCTGGTCACTCAGGTTCACAACCTTGCGGTGCTTTTGGATCCCTTGCTGCGTCTGGATTGTCAAGTGGCAGCGGTGGTGAGGAGACTGCAGCCTTTTCTTTCTGATTCAGATATGACCACTATCATCCATGCTTTCATCATCTTGAGGCTAGATTACTGCAATGCGCTCTACGTGGGGCTGCCCTTAATGACTGTCCAGAAGCTGCAGCTGTTACAGAATGCAGTGGCTCGGCTCCTTTTGGGGACGAGTTGCTGGGAGCACATTACACCTGTGCTCTGACCTGGCTGCCAATAGTTTTCCGGGCACAATTCAAGGTGCTGGTTTTAAAACCTTTAAAATCCTAAATGGTGTGGGTCCCATATATCTGAAAGATAGGAAAATTGGGCACTTACCTCTGAATTTTTCTTCTGCGGGGGATCCTCCTGGACAGCCAGTCAGGACAGTAGGGTAGATCCCACCAACTACCAGTAGGAGGCAGACAATCAACGTTGAGGAGCCTGCTAGGAGGAATCTATCCTCAGCTCCCCAGTCCTGTCGAGCTCTATTCTTCCTCTAAACAATATAAACTTTACTCTTTAAACCTTATTAAACTATCGGGGCTAACCTAATTTCGCCCCTACTAACTATACCCGTAACCCTGTCCTCAACTTTCGAGTGACATCCGGGTCCTTGGTTCCTATTCCTCCACATACACCAGAGTTGACCTTACTTCGGGTGGGGATTCGCCGTTCAGGAGGATCCCCCGCAGAAGGAAAATTCAGAGATAAGTGCCCAATTTTCCTTTCTCCCGGGGGATCCTCCTGGCCGTCCAGTCAGGACAGGAGGGACGTATCAGAGCAGTACCCCAGTCCTACTCAAAGGGAGGATAAATTTAAAACTCAAGGAGGGAGGTCTCAGTAGGTGCTAGTGGTCTGATGGGGTACGCGAGCACCCTCTATAGAACTGCCTGTAGCACTCTTCTACCGAAGGCTGCATCAGCTGAGTCTTGCAGTGGAATCCTATAGTGCTTTGTAAAGGAATGCACTGAAGACCATGCCGCAGTGCGGCATATCTCCCCGTATGAGGCAGTACTGTGAAAGGCTTGCGAAATTGCCGCACCCCTGAGAGAGAGAGCAAATATTCCCCCTGGAGGGAGCTTTCCTTCCGCTCTATAGGCCTCAGATATACAGAGTGTTATCCATCTAGCAAGTAAGGATTTGGAAGCTTTCAGTCCCTTTCTTTGAGGACAATAAGAGACAAATAGGGCCGAAGACTTTCTAAACGTCCCTGTTCTGCTCAGGTAAATTTTCAGGGCTCTCCTGACATCTAGCGTGTTCCACATCCGCTCCAATGGGTGAGACGGATTCGGGCAGAAAGAGGGTAGAATCACCTCCTGTTCCCTATCAAAACGGGAGTTTCACTTTGGGACTGAAAGCTGGGTCAAATCTTAGAGTCAAATCTTAGAAGACTCCTTGAATGAGCATAGGTTCTATAGATAGAGCCCCTAGTTCTGAGACTCTCCTGGCAGAAGTGATGCCTATGAGGAACGCCACTTTTAGTGATAGAAAGTACAGGGAAACCTTGTTCAGGGGTTCAGAGGGGACCTTGGTAAGCGGCCTGAGTAGGTGGTTTAGGTTCCACGAAGGGAACCTATGGATTACCGGCGGAGAGAGAATTCTCGCCGCCCTCAGCAAAAGCACTATATGAGGGTGTCCTGATATCTTGTGACCCCTTAAGGTTTCTAGTACACTATTCAAGGCTGCGACCTGTCTGGAGGGTGTTGAGTTTTAGCCCTTTCTCCAGCCCTTCCTGTAGGAAATCTAATACTATCTTAACGGATGCTCGCTCTTTCCTGACCTTCGCTATTGTCCGTTGTATGAGCAGAAACGGAGGAAAGGCTTATAGAAGGCCCTGAGGCCAGACAGTTCAGTGCGTCGAATGCGATCGTTTTGTGGCTCGGATGTCGGGATCTGAAAAGTTATGCCTTTGTGTTGTCTGGTGAGGCAAACAGGTCTATTGAGGGGGTTCCGAACTGTCTGACTATGGCCCTGAATGCCTTGGGGTGAAGAGACCATTCTCCCTGATCCAGCTGTACGCATCTGAGCCAATCGGCCTGAGGGTTGGTTTGGCCCTTGATGCGAATCGCTCTGAGTGATTCTAAGTTGTTCTCTGCCCACCTGATGAGGATGGTTGCCATCTGGTGGAGAACCTCGGATATCGAACCCCCTTGGTGGTTTACATAGGCCTTTGCCACCATGTTGTCTGTGTAAACTATTACATCTTTCCCTCTCAGTATCGGTACCATGTCTCTTAGGGCCAGGTAGATTGCCCGCAGTTCTAACCAACTGATGTGGGGTCTCTTCTCCCAAGGAAGCCACTTGCCTTGTGCCGTCCGGCCTTTTGCGTGCGCTCCCCAACCTTGGGGACTTGCATCTGTTGTAACCGCTGTTCTTATTGGATCGGAGAGTGGCATCCCGGTTGCAGGGGCGTAGCAAGGTTGAGAAGGGCCTGGGTTCAAGCCTTAGTTATGGGCCCCTAATGTGCGCGCGTGCAAAGCACTCCCAAAACCTGAAGTGGGTGGAGCTTAATGGAGGAGTGGGGCTTAAGGGAGAGGGAGGTGCCTTCCCAACCCTGGCGTCCATCTAAACGCCACATGGAACCTTATGGCTGGCAGAGCTCTAGGGAGGGGCTTGTACATTGTAGGTGGAGCCTCCCAAAATCCAGCAACAAAGAGTTTTGAGCGTTAAGATGTGATGGGCAGAACATTAGTTTACACTGGGAACTCCTTTCTGCTGAGTACAACCCTAACACTTGGAGACAGAGAACTTTCCTACTAGCATCGCATCCAGTAAGTGGATGGGACTCCAGTAGGACAACTCTCTGGGTGAAAAAAGACATGACACTAACCACACATTAACCACACCTGGTGGTCATTTATGCATGTTGCAAGGCTGTATGGGGCACCAATACAGCCCTGCAACATGCATAAATGACCACCAAGTGTGGTTAAAGTGTGGTTAGCATGATGTCTGTTTTCACCTTCTCTCTCTCTCTCTCCATCAGTGGTAGTGCCATAGCAGGATAAAAAAATCCTGTTCACATATTTAAGACAGGTAATAGCAGACAACCTTAAAAGGGACAAGCACAACACAGCAAAGGCAAAGTCAAGCAACAAGTCTGTCTGCTAACACAGAAGCGAGAAGGATGACACACCAATGACCACAGTCTCAAAAAGGAACATAGGATCACACATGACCAGAGAGGGAACAAAGATGCAGTGAAATTTATAGAAACTAAACTAGTCTCTTACATGTACTGTTAATTTATAAACCGCTATATAACAAGGAGGTCATGCTGAGAAATATTAAATCAGAAGACAGGGCTAGGATAAAATCTCAATTTTATCACAATTTGTGATTTTTATCACAAAAATCTCAATTTTATCACAAACAAGCATCACATTGCCAACATTTTGAAAACATATCACAAGAGTAATAATTAAATCTCATTCCGCCCCCAGCCTGCACCCATCACATGGGGATGGGTGCAAGCTGTGGGTGGGAGGAAAGGGGGATGGGGCAGGCTGGGGGCGGAAAGCGGCTGCGGCTGCCCGCCTGTTGGTGCAGAGCAGTAGGGTGCCCAGGCCCTTCGAGAAGGCGGGTCAGAATCCGCTCGCCTGAGCTCGTTGCCCGAAGGGAAGGACTGCTCCATTACCTTGCTTGTGTCAGGGGGCCGCCGCCAGCAGGGCAGGGGCCTGGGTCCAGTAGGCAGCTCCCGGGGGTGGCTGCTACGCCCGCTCCTCGGGTCCCCTGCACCAGTGGGGAAGGGGGAGCCCGGGTAATGCTCCTAATCACCCCAGGACAGGGGGAGGTGAACAGGAAGGAGAATTACTCTAACCCTGGCACCAGGAGTTCCAATCTCTTACGTTCTGTTGTTAGAAAAACGAATCCACTTGCCTGCTTCCTTACTGCTCAGAGGCAGACAAACAACTGGGGACCTGAGAATAGATCCCTCCTAGCAGGCTCCTCAAAGTTGATTGTCTGCCTCCTACTGGTAGTTGGCAGGATCTACCCTACTGTCCTGACTGGACAGCCAGGAGGATCCCCTGGGAGAATGCCTATATTACCATGTCCCTTTGCAGCCACTATAGTTGGCCAGGGCTGCCTTCCTGCATGTTCTCTCTATTACCATTGTCCGTGGGTGCATGGGAGAGCGTTCTCGACTGCTGCCCCATATTGTGGAACTCCATTCCCCAGGCAGCTTTCCTGAGCCTGGCTATCTTCTGGAGGTGGTGCAAAACTTTTTTATTTAGAAAGGCATTTGGCAGGCAGGGATAAGATGAGGTTTGAGTGGGGTTCTGAGTGGGATTTTGGGGGAGGATGGGGGTTTGAGGTAAGGTTTTTTTTTATTGTATTCATTTTAACATTTTAAACTCTTTTTTTGGTTGTGGATTGTGAGCCGTCCTAAGCCTTGTGAAAAGGGTGGCATAAAAATTAATAAATAAATAGATTTATTTCTGGCACTTTCCCTCAATTTTCCACCACCGTTTGTTAGGCTGGACATGCCAAATGTGCAAGTAGCGACTGTGTGTGGGCTTCACAGAGTAAACATGGGCTCCAGCAGACCACATCTTGTTTGTTTTCACCCAATATGTATTTTCTCTCCTGTTAGTCTGCATTCACATTATACTCCTATAAGTCAGACTCACCTGCACTTGTGACACTGGTATACATTCTCGCCACAGTTCCCACACACCCCAGGGTTGGCTGGGACAGATGCGCTGCACCGAGGACACTGCAGAGTTTCTGTAGAGGCCTGATAATTCTCATAGAAATCAGCAAATTCAATCATCAGGTTTGAAGCCACAATGGGCAGCGGTAAATCAATCTTTACTTCTGTCTGGCCTGGAGTCAGCTGCACCTTTTTGGCTTTGTGCCAGCGAGCAGGTCTGCAAAGGAGTTAGGGGGGGGGAGAAAAAAAACCCTCCATTTAGCAAATAAAAATGTAACCTCACACCCACATGCAGAAACTAAGCATGTCAGTCTCAGCTCAAAATCTACTTTAGTCAGGATGAATGGAGAGCAGCACTAGGATTCATTTCCTTAGCTTCTGTACTGACATGATATGTATAGCCAGAAATAAATTTAAGCTGTTATCCTCTTCATACCAAGACTGCTTAGGATTAAAAGAGCTGTTGATGCCTCCTGGAAAACCTTAATTCTACAGACATTTTCTACAGATTTTCCACCTTTTTTATTAGTAAGAACATTTACATGAAAATGGGATATTTATTTCTGAAGGTCTCATCTGCTCCAACTGCTTATTCTGTAATCAGAAATTTCTTTGTGACATCATAATCTTCTCCACAGCAACCACTCATGATGTCACAGAGAATTAGAACTTCCAGTATGAAACAAACACTAGGAACATATCATTTCCTACATTACAACAATCTGATTCTGGTGAGAACGTTGCAAGTATTCTCTGCGTACACAATGTTGGGTACTAAGCTAGGAGTTACCACTCAGGAAAAGGATCTGGGGGTGGTGGTGGTGGATAATACAATGAAATCCACAGCACAGTGCACGGCAGCAGTCAAAAAAGCAAACAGAATGCTAGGAATTATTCGGAAGGGGATAGAGAATAAAACTGAGGATGTCATAATGCCTCTATACAAATCAATGGTGCGACCAGACCTCGAATATTGTGTGCAGTTCTGGTCGACCCATCTAAAAAAAGACATAGCTGAACTAGAAAAGGTACAGAGAAGGGCAACAAAAATGATCCCGTATGAGGAGAGGCTTGGTAGGTTGAGGCTCTTCAGTTTGAGAGGAGATATGATAGAGGTCTATAAAATTATGAGTGGGATAGAACTAACAAACAAAGAGCAGTTATTTACCCTCTCAGCTAGTACTAGAACTAGGGGACACTCCATTAAACTCATGGGTTGCAAGTTTAAAACAAATAAAAGAAAATATTTTTTCACTCCGCGTATAATTGGGTTGTGGAATCTACTGCCAGATGCTGTGGTAAAGGTCAGTACTATAGCTGAGTTTAAAAGAGGTTTGGACAAGTTTCTGGAAGATAGGTCCATTAGCAGCTATTAGCCAGACAGGATCAGGGAACATGACGGGAGCTGGGGGAAAACAACAGGGAATGGATCCCCCATTGTGACCTGT
>QEPC01009285.1:2530277-2620794 GCA_003113815.1 Sphenodon punctatus
ATCTCACTATCAGTATGTATTAGCACAGGATGTAAGAGAGTGCTTGGGATTAGGGCATGTAGCCCTTTAAGGTTTAACACCAGCCTAGATGACTAGGACTATAGTGAGCCAAGGATAGATCCCTAGGCTAATGCTACCTGATGCTGGAAGCAATCATGACTCGGCAATTTGCCCTGGCTAATCAGGGTGATACTCTGCAAGCAAAGGAACATAAGAAGTGCCATACTGAGTCGGACCAATGGTCCATCTAGCCCAGAATCCTGTACGGTGGCCAATCATGGTGGCTTGGGAGAAGCACCCAACAGGTCACAATGGGGGATCCATTCCCTGTTGTTTTCCCCCAGCTCCCATCATGTTCCCTGATCCTGTCTGGTCCAGATAAGTAGAAGACAAACTTTCATGCTGGGGGCAGCTATGGAGATGCAAGGAGTTCCTGAAGAGAACTCTCCAGGCACCTGGATAAGACTTTGCCTGGGACCCCATGAAGGACTGTTAAAGAGCTCTGTAAACCTGGTGGGAGAGGCCTGAAAGCCTCTTTGGACTTTGATTGTTTTCAAGCCAGGTCACTGGGATAATGGACTTTACAGCAGCGATTGAGAGTCCTAAGAAGCGCAATAACTCTGCATAGTTGTGATAAAAGGTTGGCTGGAAGGGGAGGTTTACAGACGCCAGTATTTCCTCACCACTAGTTTCGGAGAACATTACACTGGGACAGGGCTGGTGGCTCATTCCCTGTTGTGTGCGCATCCTCTGGGGAGGATTGTAGACCCTGCTACAGTGGTTTGGTGGAGACTGCAGGCATGCCCCCCTCCTGAACTGAAATGGGAGTGCAACCACTCAATTCGTATGCAAACGTTTATTTTGAGTTAAGACAGCCATTTGGATTTTGGCAATCCTTTTGTGGACTAGTATATTGAGTGTTGTACCTGTTCTAGACAAAATGGAGGGGAATGAGGTTGCTCCAGGGCCTTTACTGCAGGATGTACTGGGGCCACTTATGACTTAGCCTGGGAGCAAGGAAATGACCCTCTATTGCATGCCATTAGGCAACAGGTTGTTTGATTAAATGGTGGTGTACAAAGACCTGAAGTCGTGGATATGCTCCCAGGCTTGAGATCCGATTTTGAGATACGTAACGATGTTTTATGGTGTATTTCACTCCCTTTTAATGGCAAGGACATAGTGGGACAGATTCTGGTTCTGAAATCTGCTCATGCCATGTTGTTGAAACTAGCACAAAATGTGTTGTTGGCTGGTTGCTTGGGTCGGGACAAAACAACCGAGATTATTACCCACTTTTATTTGCGGGGAACATTTAAGGAGATTGAATGGTTTTGTACATCTTGTTCCCAGTGTCAAAAAGTGAGGCACACGGGGACCCTTTGGGTCCATTTAATTCTTATTCATCTTATCGCTACCCTGCTTGAATGAGCTGGCATCGACATAATGTCCCTTGGAAACGACCATTAAGGGGTGCTTGTTTATATTAGTAATGGTGGACTATGCCACTAATTACCCAAATGCAGTAGCTTTGCAAAGCACGGTTGCCAAATCCTGCTGATTTGCCCTCCATAACATTGCTCGGTTACGCCCCTTTCTCTCTACCTCCTTGGCCCAAACCTTTGTTCATGCCATGGTTATCTCTCGCCTCGATTACTGCAACCCCCTCCTTGCTGGCCTCCCTCGCTCTTACCTGTCCACCCTTATCGCAATCCAAAACTCTGCTGCCAAGGTCATTCACTCTGCCTGTCGCTTCGACCATGTGCAGCCTCTCCTCTTCTCTCTTCACTGGCTCCCCTTCCTGAACGTATCCGGTTTAAACTCCTGGTATTCACGTTCAAAACACTCCACAACCAAGTTCCCCCTTACCTCTCAGACCTAATCTCCCTACGCACTCCTGTACGTGCTCTCCGCTCTTCCTCTCCCTCGTTTCTCCTGCTCACCTAACCGCCTTCGACCCTTCTCCCTCACTGCTCCCCATGCCTGGAACTCCCCTCTCTACCCACATCTGCCTTGCCCCCTCCCTCCGCTCCTTCAAATCCCTCCTCAAGACCAATGCTTGCTAGTCGTTCCCCATATACTTACTGTCTGCCCTCCTCTGCAGACTGCTGCAACCAACCAACCTGATTGTAACCAAGCCAAGCACACACACCCGAGACTTCGCATTGCCTGAATGTTTGTCTGTCTTCTTCCCTGTCTCTCCCTCGTCTTTTAGATTGTAAGCCACAGGCAGGGACCACGTCTATTTCTATGTTCTGTACAGTGCCAGGCACATGGCTGGTGCTATATAAATGTTTATATTATTATTATTATTATTATTAATAATAATATTAACAACAACAACAACTGCCACCAACATTATAGCTTGTGAGCTGATGACTGTTTTCCCGGGTAGGGATACCAGACAGTACTGTCACAGATCAGAACCCTAATTTAATGGGAGAAGTGCTGCAGAACTTGTGGGGTCTATTCAGCCGCATAAGACCTCCATCTACCAACCCTAACAGATGGGTTCGTCAAAAGATTTAATAGAATTTTAAAGGCTATGCTGTGGTGTGCTGATTTCTACACTCTGCCACTCTGCTCCCAAAGACTGAGATCATTTGCTCCCACTTTTTTTATTGGTTTTTCAGCAAAAGGTAATTACACTCCATCATCTCCCTCTTACAGTGTATCTTAACATCACCTCTCTCATTTTACCAATCCATACATACAATACTCTGCTTAATAGGTTTTTGCTCTCTTATTTAACCGACTATCAACATTAGAGTTAACTTCACTCATCTGCTAGCCAGACTGAGTGCTACCCCCAACTTATCAGGTCATCCCATTAGTTTGATTACGCAGTTTCTGCGTTCTTCCCTTAGGCAGACATCCTTCTCTTTTTCAGATGTAAAAATCAAACATGTACGCTCTTTCATCCTCTGTAAGAGGCTTGCCCTGCATCTGCAGTAGACACTGTCTCCATTTGCTGTGTAGTTTGTCGATCTTATCGTGTAGTTTGGCTAGTAGTTGTTCCATTGAGAAAATAAACCAGTCTGTTTAACCACTCCCCTTCTTTGATGGTTTTGTCTGTTTTCCAGTTCCTAGCAATTACATTGATTGCTGCCAGACAAAATATTATACATTGGGGTTTTATTTTATTGAGCACCACACAGTTGGGATATATCCCCAGTAACGCTGTTTCAGGGCAAAATGGAATTATAAATCCTGCCATCGCTTCCATATTAGTCCACACTGTCCTCCACAGATCTTGGACTTTTTCACATTCCCACCAGCAGTGCAGCGGGGTGCCCTCTTTCCCATATCCCGTCCAGCATTTCCCTGAACTTGTTTTGTCTATATGTTTAAACTGGCTTGGTGTCAGGTAATATCTTAGGGTCAGTTTTACTTGGGGCTCCCTGGCTTCCAAAGAAGCTGCACAGCTGTCATAATGTACTATTTCTTTTTCTTGTTGCTCATTAAAAAATTTTCCCATTTCAGTTTCCCAGGCCCTGATAAAGCCATAATTCTTTTTATACCACACTGCCTTTAGTGCCTTATATATTCGCCCTAACCTGCCTGTTACTGTCCCTTTCAAACGAGACCCTTTCAATATTGAGTGGTGCTCTCCCATATTCCTCTACTGCCTCCTGTCGCGTGAAGGCACTTCTTAACCGGGTAAACTGGAAGGGATCAATTCCCTCCTGCAATAACAGTTCTAGTTTATCTTTGGAGAGCATTTCCCCTTCATCAAATAGTTGCCCCACTCTCTTGAACTGTTTCCTCTGTAGTGCCGTTCTGAGTTTCTCAGCTGCCCGGTGATCCCTGAACCTCCATACATTAATCAGGGTGTAAGGAGACTTACCCCTTTTGCTGTTAGTTTTCTTTACTACTTGGTGCCAATATTTCCAGGCTATCCCTGCAAAGCGGTGCTCCTTCCACCTTTTCCCTTCTATCACTCCTTCGTCTACAAGATATTGCGAAAAAGTATCTATGCCGAACATCTGTGCCTCTAACTTTACCCATTCTTGGTGTTCTGATTGATGATACCATGGTTGCAGGGCGCTTAGGACGGCCGCCTTGTGGTACTGCCTAAAATCTGGAAGATTCAGTCCTCCCGCTTCCCTTGTTCTTAACAGTGTTTCTCTATTTATTCTGGGTCTTTTATTGGTCCAAATCACCTTGGCCATTAATTTGTCTATGTCTCTGAATAGTGACTCAGGCAGTTCTATGGGCAGCGCCATCATGGGGTACAGCAGTTTTGGTAACGCCACCATTTTAAATAAGTTCACCTTTCCCAGCCAGCTACATGCCAAATTTTTCCATTCCTCTATTTCCTTGGCTACTTTGTTCAATGTTTCTGGGAAATTGCTGGGATATAGATTTTAAAGATTTTTGGTTAAATTAATCCCTAAGTATTTGATTTCCTTTTCCTGTACTTGGAATGGGATTTTTTCTTTTGTCATGTGTCCAGATTCCCTGTCTCCTCTAAATATGAATGCATGGGATTTCTCAAAGTTGATCCGATAACCCGCTATATTACCGAATTCCTCTATCAGGTTGATCAAAACTGGAAGGGAATTCTGGGGCTCACTGATGAACAACATGTCGTCCGCATATAGCGCTAACTTATGTTGTATTTTGCCTATCGTTATTCCCTTAATTTTGTTTTCTTGTCGGATCGCTATGGCAAGGCCTTCCAACATCAACTTAAACAGCAAGGGTGAAAGAAGGCACCCCTGTCTGGTTCCCCTGGTCAGCTTGAATGGGTCTGTAAAAGTATTATTAATTTGGAGTCTGGACGTCGAGTTTTTATATATTATTCTGGTCCAGGTTAAGAACTTTCACCCTATACCCATTTTTCTCATAATTTGAAATAAAAACGTCGGCTCCGCCCTGTCAAAAACCTTGTCCGCATCAGTAGATAGAACTATCGCTGGGGCACTAGTAATCTGTAGGTAGTCTCCCTCCTTCCCTTTGCTTCGAAGCTCCTGGAACGTGTCGTCTACTCCCGCTGCCTGAACCTCCTCTCTGCCAACTCCTCCCTCGACCCTCTCCAGTCCGGCTTCCGCCCCCTCCACTCTACTGAAACTGCCCTGGCCAAGATCACCAATGATCTGCTTGTCGCTAAATCGAAGCGCCACTACTCCGTTCTTGTCCTCCTTGACCTCTCTGCTGCCTTTGACACTGTCGACCACTCGCTCCTCTTGGACTCGCTTTACTCTTTGGGCTTCCGTGGCTCTGTCTTTGACTGGTTCTCCTCCTACCTCTCTGACCGCTCCTTTAATGTCTCCCTCCCCGAGTCGACCTCCCCCTCCCTTCCCCTCTCGGTTGGGGTTCCCCAAGGTTCTGTCCTTGGCCCTCTCCTCTTCTCTATCTACACCCGGTCCCTTGGTGAAATTATTGCCTCCCACGGGTTCCAATACCATCTCTATGCTGATGACACCCAACTCTATCTCTCTACCCCCTCTCTCTCCTCCTCTGTCCGCTCACGCCTCGTCGACTGCCTCTCTGATATCTCCGCCTGGATGTCCCGACGCCAACTCAAACTGAACATGGCCAAGACTGAACTCCTCATTTTTCCTCCCTCCCCCTCCTCTCCCTCTGACCTGACCGTCTGCATTGATGGGGTCACCATCCGTCCTGTTCTCCGTGCCCGCAGCTTGGGCTTCATTTTTGACACGCACCTCTCCTTTAAACCTTACATTGACTCTGTGGCCAAATCCTGCCGATTCGCTCTCCTCAACATTGCCCGCATTCGCCCCTTTCTATCTGTCTCCTCGGCCAAAATCCTTGTTCATGCCATGGTTATCTCTCGCCTCGACTACTGCAACCTCCTCCTTGCTGGCCTCCCTCGCTCCCACCTGTCCCCCCTTGTGGCGATCCAAAACTCTGCCGCCAAGGTCATTCACTCTGCCCGTCGCTTCGACCATGTGACGCCTCTCCTCCTCTCCCTTCACTGGCTCCCCCTTCCTGAACGTATCCTGTTCAAACTCCTGGTTTTCACGTTCAAATCGCTCCATGACCAAGCTCCCCCTTACCTCTCGGACCTAATCGCCCTACGCGCTCCTGCGCGCGCTCTCCGCTCTTCCGCTGTCCCCTCCCTCGCTCTCCCTCGCTTCTCCTGCTCGCCCAACCGCCTTCGTCCCTTCTCCCTCGCTGCCCCGCATGCCTGGAACTCCCTCCCTGCCGACGTCCGCCTCGCCTCCTCCCTCCGCTCCTTCAAATCCCTCCTCAAGACCCACCTTTTCCATGCTGCCTTTCCCAATGCCCTCTAGTCTTTCCCCTTGCTCTTACTGTCAGCCCTCCTCTGCTGACTGCTGCTACCGACCACCTTGTAACCAAGCCAAGTACACGCACCTGAGACTTCGCATCCGCCTGAATGTTTGTTTGTCTTCTCCCATGTCTCTCCCGCTGTCCCCTCTCCTTGTCTCCCCCTCCTTGTCTTTTAGATTGTAAGCCACAGGTAGGGACCGCAGCTGATTATATGTTCTGTACAGCGCCAGGTTGTTACTGGCGCTTTATAAATGTTTAATAATAATAATAATAATAATAATAATATGATGTTTACCACCTTTCTTATATTATCCATTCCCAGCTGCCCTGGGATGACTTGATCTCTATGTATCAGGTGTCCCGCTATTGCCGCCAAGCAGTTGGCCAAACATTTAGAAAATATCTTATAGTCGCTATTCAGCAACGAAATAGGCCTGCAGCTCCCACAATTTTTTGGGTCTCTTCCTATTTTGGGGATCATTACTATCCTGGCCTTATAAAAGGAAGGCGGCAAGGCTCCCTCCTTTAGGGCCTGATTAAAGACCTGTCAGTGGGGTTGCTAGCTCCTTAGCGAAACATTGATAAAATTCACTTGGTAGCCCGTCTGGGCCCACCGCCTTGTTTTTAGGGAGGTGCTCTACCACCTCCTCTATGTCTATCGGGGCATCTAAAAACCTTTGCTGCGCTATATTTAGTTTTGGAATCTCATACTTGCCTAGAAAGTTGTTAATTTCACTTAATTGGGGGTTGGTAGTACTATATCTCCCTTCATAGAATTTTTTGAAATCTTTTTGTATCTCTCCCAAGTCTGTTGTTGGGTGTGTGTGTGTGTGTGTGTGCGCGTGTGTGCGCGTGCGTGCGCGCCTGTCTGTCTGTCTGTTGACAGATTTATTTCCTTAATTATATGTTGAGTATTTGCTTTCTTAGTCAGACGGGCCAGGATCCTGCCAGATTTGTTATTTTGTTCAAAACGTTTTGCTCTGATTATTTTCAGCTTCCTTGTTTTATTTACTTCCTCTGTATTTATGGCCTCTCTTATCTTTAGCAGTTGTTTGTGGCCTCTCATTGATGGGTTTTGCTTTTGGTCGGATTCAGCTATTATCAATTGCTGGTACAAATCTCTTAGAATTTCTCTATTATTATTTTTTTTAACTGCTGCCCCCACTGAAATTATGTTGCCCCTCGTTACCGCTTTTGCCGCCTTCCACAAGGTGTTCCATGAATTCACTGAGCCTCCATTTAGTTCAAAGTATTCCTTGATGCCTTGCTGTATTTGGGTACAGAAAAATTTATTCTGTAGAAGACCCCTGTCCATCTGTCAGGTACCTTTGTCCTTAACTGTGCCTCCTTGCCCCCAGACAAAAATTGTGATTAGTTCCTGGTGATCCGATATAGTCTGGTGTCTAATATATGCCTTGCTACAGTTCCTGAGTTCTTCACTTAGAGTGAGTGAATGGTCTATTTTTGTGAATACCTTATGGGGTATCGAGTAGTACGTGAACTCCCTCTATGTGTGGTTCAATTTTCTCCAGACATCTATTAGTCCATGATCTGTGACCCATTGCCCAACTTTACTCTGCCATCCTTTTAACGGTTTGTTGCTAGAATGGTCCCTCCATGTTATCGGGGAATTTAAGTCCCCTTGTATAAAGAGTTTACCCTCCAAATTTCCCTTTATTTCTTTTATGATTTTGTGTAAAAATGCCAGGGTCTCCTCATTGGGGCATAGAGATTTACCAGAGAGACACTCTCTCCTTTTAATGTACCTGTCACCATCAGGAACCTCCCTGCCCTGTCTTTAATTGTTTTTTGGGGGTTGAAGTCTATACCCGCCTTGACCCCAATCAGGACTCCTGCTTCTTTTTTGTGGGCGCAAGTAATAAATATATGTCCAAATTTTTTGTTCTGAAACCTGAATATGTCTCTCTCTATTAGGTGTGTTTCTTGGAGGAAGACGACATCACACCGCTCTTCCCATATTAATTCTTTAACACGCCGCCGCTTTACCGGCTCATCAAGCCTCGTACATGCCACGTCAGTGTTTTAAGAGTGTCCATCATTTATTTTACTTGTTCTTTGTACTTTCAATAAAGCTATTTTATATCTTACTGGTGTCTGCTTTGTTGATTTTGTTCTGATTTGTGCCCTGGGATGACCTATAACAAAACCCCTAACCCCAACCCCCCCCTTCCTTCCTCTTCCCCTTTTACCCCTTCTCAACTGAGCATGCTTCGTGGTTGCTCCCTTTCTCTCCGCCTTGGGTCCTCTCCCAGGTCCCTGTGTCCAGGGTTCCCACCCTTCCCCTTCATAGGATTCGATTCTGGTTTTGTATCTCACCTGTCTAGTTAGCCTTTTGCGCCTTGGCCTAGGTATCAGGCTTGCCCTTGTCTCTGAACAAATATACTCTGCCCAGGACATTCCACTTACTTAACCCTCTTCTGATGTTCTATAATACATAATCCTCCATAACCATCCTCTGTAATGTTGTATTCACATTTCAGCTCAAATAAACCTTGGTAGTCTGAATTTTCCCCATTTTCTCCTTTTGTATACTGTGGTTGCTGCGTAGTCTGGGAAGATTCTGATCGCCCTTTCCCTTAAATTCTAAGTTCTGCTTGCTCCTGGCCTGTCTTAGGACTTTTTCTTTCACCTGATATTCCAGGAACTTAACAATAATAGTGCGTGGATTGTCTCCCTCCTTCGGGGCTTGTCTGGCTGTTCTGTGTGCCCGTTCCATTCTGGCCTGCTGTATGTCTGGGTTCCCTGGAAAGAGCTCTTGTAGCAGTTCTTTTAGCAACTGTCTGGCGTCTCCCTTTTCTGATCCCTCTGCTATGCCAGTAAATCTTAAATTTGAGTGCCTGGAGCAATTTCCCAAGTCCTCTGTTTTCTCCTCCAGAAAATCCACTTTCTCTTTCATTTTCCTGATCTGATCCTCATTCCCCAGGGAATGATCTTCTATACTTGTTATTCTGGTTTCTGCTGCCTCCATTCTTTTAGATTATCCCTCCAGCTTTTTTATATTAAGGTCTGTTGTCACCTGCAATTTATTCACTTCTGTTGCCAGTTTTTCCCTGGCTTGTGCTGCAGCCCCCAGATCCTGCCTCAGGCCTCTTATCAACTCTTTCAGCTCCCTGCTGGCTGCTGTGTCAGTGCCTCCCTCTGTCTGGCTGATCACGTCCGCCATTTTGCTTACCGGCCTGGGTGGTGAATGCTGCAGGGCCTCGTTTCTGTCTCGCAGGTAAAACCGCTCTATTTTTGGTTAGCTGGTGGGTTTTCTTTTCCCCCGGCATTTGTTGCTTCTTTTAGGCTGGGCTGTGGTGCCCCACGGCGCTGAGAAAGCGAGTTTGGTTGGGCCTGGGAGGGGAGCCTCGTTTCCCATGTCTGCTTAAGGCACGCACATGCTCAGTCATTTGCTCCCATTTTTGTTGCTTGCCATACAGGAAGTTCCCTAATCCTTGACCGGCTCTTCACTATCTGAACTGTTGTATGACTGGTAGCCAAAGGGGCTAAGTTTTATAAAAGTCACTTGGTTGCAGAGGCCAACAACCACACAGAGCCTAATACAACATATCCTAGAGATAAGGGGGAAATTAACTTATCTTGAATGGGCTCAAAAAAATTGTTGTCAGCTCAATCGAGGCAGCAAATGCAATGTAATGCTACTGCCTGTAACAGGATCTTCCAACCAGGTGACAGAGTTCTACTGATGTTCCCTAGTGGCACTAGTAAATTGTATGCCCCATGACAAAGTCCCTTTGAGGTAGTTAAAAATCGGGCCTTGGGGAGTACGAAATTGTTCAGAAATGGGACAAAAATATTTCATGTCAACTCACTAAAGGCGTGGGTAGAAAGAGAAGATTTATACATAGAACCAGCAGAGGATTTTTTAGGTTCCAAGTTGGTTGAAACAACGAGAGTCAGGTCCAACTTGGGTCAGAGCTAACTGACAAACAGCAACAAGAATTAAATCATATCATATGGCAGTTTGCTGATGTTCCCCACCCCCTTACGTAGGAGTACTACCCAAGTGGAACATCACATCATCCTACATCCTTGCTGGCCTACAAGAAGCCCTATGTAAAGTAGTCCAGGAGATGCTTCAGTGGGGAGTCATCAAGTGGGCAAAAAGCCCATACTGCAATCTACAGGTCTTTGTACCGAAGTCTGATGGATCGACCCACGTGTGCATAAACTTCAGATATTTAAATTTGGTTTTGGACCTGGATGTCTATCCTATGCCCAGAGTGGAGGAGCTGTTGGAGGCATTGTGATCTGCGACATACATTTAAACCCTGGATCTAACAAAAGGCTATTGGCAGATCCCGCTCACAAAAACCTCTAGGCCCATAACTGCTTTTGTTACACCGCATCCATTTTTCCAATTTACTTGCATGCTTTTCGGACTCAATGGGGCTCCTGCCACCTTCCAGAGGCTGATGGATGAATTGCTTCATGACATGAGAGAGTTCACTACACGATATCTAGAAAATGTGATGCTCTTTAGCAAATCCTGGTTGGAGCTAATCGTCACCTTACCTCTATGCTACAGATTCTAAGGCAAGCATCCCTAGTGGGATGATAAAAAAACGTCATTTGGGAAAGAAAGAAAATTTTTGGGACATGTGCTGGGACACGGACTTATCCAACCTCAAGCCTAGAAGGCAGTCACCATACAGAATTCCCCAAGACTGAAAACAAAAAAAGATCTGAAAGTATTTCTTGGAACTTTATAGAAAATACATTCCTAAGAATTCCGAAATAGCGTTCCCATTACCGAATGGCTACAAAAGAAGGCACCCATGACCTTAAAGGTGGAAACTGTTTTTCCCCGCTTAAAACATGTCCTAATGGCCATGCCTGTGCTACGATGCCCAAACTTGAATAGCCCGTTTAGACTACAGACTGACACATCTTTGATTGTCATTGCAGCCGTACTTTTGCAAGTCCACAAGGGGGACAAACACCGCCCTTTTTCTGAGCCAGAAATGGTCTCTCCCTGAATCCCGTTACTCAGTCATTGAGCGAAAATGCTTGGTGATTAGTTGGGCCTTGGTCACCCTGAAATATTCTCTGCTCAGGCATCCCTTTGAACTGACAACAGATCACGCCTCATTGACCAGGCTTAATGCAATGCAAGACTCCACCCCCACCTCATACATTGGTATCTTGCATTGCAGCTGTTTCAGTGCACAGCTCTCCATAAACCAGGCAAAGAAATGAGAAATGTGGATTATTTGTCCAGATTTCCAGCAGTAATGACAGACTGCATTTGAACTACTTGGATGGCAATATTTACTTGGGAAAAAGAAAAAAAAAGGGCCGAACTGTTTCAGTGTAAGGAGGTTGTGCAGGCCTCCTCTGGGGATTTACCCTTTGGCTTTTGTTGTCAGTCCTGTGAACTTGTTTGTTATTCGTATGGGTCTTGTTGGTATCTGCCCATCTCTCTCTCTTGTTTTTATGGTCCCAGGGCTGGGGATTGGAGCGTGGGTGGGCCAAATCCCTCCTCCTTTCTTTTGCGCTTTTTCTTATAGTTCCCTTGTTTTAGGTCCATCTTAAAGGGGGACTCTGTAAGAGTGCTTGGGATTAGGTCATGTGGCTCTTTAAGGTTTAGCACCGGTCTAAGTGACTAGGACTATAACGAGCCAGAGATAGCCCTGTACTGATGCTACCTGATGGCGGAAGCAAGCATGACCCAGCAATTTGCCCTGGCTTATCAGGGAGAGACTCTGTGAGCATGCTCCAGATAAACAGAAGACAAACCCTCATTCTGGTGGCAACTACAGAGATTTAAGGAGTTCCTGAAGAGAACTCCCCAGGCAAATGGATAAGACTTTGCCTGGAATCCCAAGGAACTCTGCGAACCAGGTGGGAGAGTTCCTTTAGACCTGAAAGCCTCTTTGGACTTTGCTTGATTTCAGTCCGGTTGCTGGGCTAATGGACTCTACACCAGAGGTTGAGAGCCCTAAGGGGGGCAATAACCCTGCATAGTGGTGGCAACAGGCTACATGGAAGGGAAGGTTTATGGAGGCCAGTATTTTCTCACCACTAGTTTGGGGGAACATTCCACTGCAGCAGGGCTGCTGGCTAATTCCTTTTCGTTGTGTGAAATTCTCCGGGGAGGATTAGAGACCCTACTACTCTACTCACTCTCATCTACAATCCAAGAACTGTCCCTACTGAAAACCCCAGAGCTGGGAAGTACGTACTTGTTTTTCAGCTCCACTATGGCTTGCACAGTCCTGTTGTTGTAATAGAGATTGATAGTCCGGACCATTTTGGTCCGTTTCAAGTCCCCGATTTTCACTGTCACTTTGCTGATGGTATGGCTTCCAATTAGCTTCACCACTTGCTGGGTGGTAGTATATCGCGTGTCGACCTTGACAGAGGAAAGCTTGATATACTAGAAGAAAAACACAGAAGACTACTGGTAAAATCACTGGACAATGCAAGCACACCCCAGCAGAGCCCTGCACAGGATCCTGAGTCAGGCCCAAAGCGGACAGAATTGAGACTGACCTGAGCCAGTCCTGACATAGCCAGGCTCTTCCATGCCCAGGCCAGATCTGTAATGGAATGGCACTGCCACCATGGAGTAGTGTGACATCATGGTGTTCCATGGGAAGGGGAGGGAGGGGGGGCGGCTTTACATCTTAACGCCACCTGTTTTATGAAATAGCCTCGCCCTGATGCAACACTGACATCATGGTGGTTTGCAGAGGTGGAGCCCCCACCCATCAGGAAAAGGGCCTGGTTAAGGTGTTCCCCTGCCCTTTTTCTGATGTTGCCCCCAACTCTGCAGAGTGCTGTGATGTCACAGCAGGGACTTTTGTGTACAGGGGAGCTTGACCCAAATCTGAGGGGCTTCAGAGGGATGGCTCCCAAATCAAGCTGAGCTTGGTCTAGTATGCAGGGGTCTGCACCCGTGACGTTGGGACACTGCTCTAATCAGTGGAACTCATATGGGTGAAAGGCAGATCACTAAATACTGATCACTTACACAGAATGGCACTTCTGGATTGTTACAAACAAGGCAAGGATCACTCTCCAGGTAGTACCCATCAAATTCTACCAGGCCAGACAGTGTGCTGGATTGAGAAAACATTACATTAGGAAACAAACTGGAATCATTTAAAATTAAAAATAAAAGCAGTTCATTCAAGTAATTAAAAATTATTTTTCTCTTGTGGAGCACATCTTGTCAGAAGAAAGATTGCCTTACCATGAAATGTGGGGAAAGTAAAGTGGGAGGAACTCACTTGTAAATGTTGGAATTGGGATGGTTGGTAAGGATGTGATTTTGCGTCCGAATTATCTCCACAGCTTTTTGAGAGTATTCCTTCAACTGAAACAGAATTTAAAAAAAACACCACTCAAACACATTATTTCCCTTTTAAAAACAAATGTTTTGATTGCAACAGCACTCATCCCCTTGGCCTACCAGCTTCACAGCAAAAGAATTACACTCCATCCACACAAGAATGCAAGTGGTTAAGCTGCAGTTCAGGACTTTAACGGAGTCTAAAGTTAGACACCCTTACTGTAGGAATGTAGTGCAAAACAAACGAGATGATTGCCCCATTTGTGGAGTAAGAAAACCAGGTCACTCACATGTGAATTTTCTAATAGGCTCCATGCTTGGCACTCCTAGTCTGGGTGTGTTCTGCTCCAGCAAATCAGAAGGCAGACCTCAAAATGGAATTTGTTTGTGGTCCTGATGAGGAACACTCCCTACAGCTTCCAGTTTGAATTCTTCCAAAGACACCGTCTAGAAACAGGAATGTCTAGAGAGGACATGGGCCACTAGGCCCAAGTTATTATAGTCCCAGTGTGCCAAGTCCCCCACTGCCGGCAGGCCCCAAATGGACCAGTGCGCCAAACAGGGAGCCTATCAGAAAGAATATTCACCAGTAAGTGACCTAATTTTCTTTTCTCCCTTGGCCTCCTTGCTCGGCACTCCTAGTCTGAGATGCACCAAAGCAGGGATGGTGGGTGGGAGAGTAGTAAGTTTATTAACGGCACTAGCTTTCGCCATGGCCTAGGAAACATAAACATGAGTCAACTTACAAACATCAATACAATCTAAATATCCCAAATACATATTGATACCAATTCAAACAAGTATGATACACATAATTCGAAGCCTTCGGCATCAGCTGGCAGTACCATGATTCAACACGCCTAAGCATAAACATGATGAGGTCTTCTCTTTCCGACATTTCATAGTTAGGAATATAAATGATGTTACAGCTCTCATCACCAATTCATCCTGTGTGGAAAACAGGAGTTCTAATTTATGAGCATCTATACAGAACTTGATCTTTTCCCATATTGGGTTCAACCAACCTGCCCTTATATCCTCGTACATTGGGCAGTCCAATACAAAGTGTTTTAGATCTTCCACCACCAACAACATACAAGGGCAAGTTCGTTTCTCATATGGTATGCTCTTATATCGCCCTTCGACAACTGCAGAAGAAAATAGTTGGAAACACATGTGCATAAACACCCTATGAGAAGTAGGATCATCCAATTTATCCAAATACCCCTAAAACTTATGCTGCGATTTAAAGTGTTGAAGCCAGGGGGCAGCCTTCCATGAAGCTACAACTGCCAGCTCATCCTGCATAGCTATATCGGCTATTCTCATCTTAATTAAATTTCTTTGTATGGGGACATCTTTCCCCAAAAAACATGAGAACGACAGCCCCAAATTTCTCAAGTGTGACATTAAGGATGACAGCCATGGATAGTGAGTCGCTCCCAGACATTCTAATTCCTCCCTTAAACAGAGAGGGGGTAAATAAAACTCTCCTTGAGTACACAACTTAATCCAATACCTAAGGGTCGATTGTTTTGCCAAATAGGTAATATCAATGATACCTGTCTCTGCTCTAGCAACTGCCACTGGCACCCCCTGAGATACTTTCAGCAGACTATGCAGAAATTTATTTTGGACTACCTCAAGCACCTGTAAATGAGTTGTTGGTATAATTTCGGTACCAAAAGTTAACAAAGATTGGACCTTTGCCTTAAATACACTAAGTATAGGGGAAATACTGATTCTGGTCGATCTGGCAGCTAGCCTCAATGTGCCTTTAGCCGCTGCCATAGCCTTTACCACAATTAACTTTTGATGTCTCTCCCAGGTACCATTCCTGGAAAGAGTAACTCCAAGATATACATACGAATCTACCTGAGCAAAATGCTTGCCCTCTACGGCCCAGCTATACCTGGGGACTTTCTTCCCCAGGACCATGATTTGTGATTTTTGGCAAATAGCTAAACCATTCTCCATACAATAGTCTGTTAGAAAATCTAACTGACTAAGCAGTCACTTCCTCGTCTGAGACATTAGAACAATATCGTCTGCATACATAAGAGCAGATATTGCTCTATCTTTAATTTTGGGTGGGTGGCATTCTGCAGTTGCCAATTTCTTGATAAGATCGCAAACATAAAGATTAAACAACAGGGGGGCCAGCACGCACCCCTGCCTAACCCCTTTCCGTATATGTATACATTTGGATAAACTCCCCTTATTTCCCGCAGATTCAGCAAATCTTTATCAATTCCCATCTGATCCAGCTTGTACTACAGTCTTGTCCTTGGCACAGAGTCAAATGCCTTCTGAAGGTCAATAAAGGCTAAGAAGCACTTACCTGCCCTTACTTTAACTTATTTCACTATGATGTGGGAAAGAATAAAATTGTCCACTGTCGAGCAATTCCTTCGAAACCCAAATTGTTCTTGAGGGATTCATTTCTGGGTTTCTGCCCAGTTTTCCAGGTGCTTAAACAATAGCTTGGTATATACTTTCCCTACAACTGAGAGAAGACTTATGGGATGATAACAGCCCATTCGCTAGGGTTTCCTTTTTTAATCAGGGGGACAATAATAGATACTCCCCAATCTGAAGGGACCTTCTTAGTTATATTAATTTGTGTATAGTAGTTAGCGAGTAATGAGGACCACCAGCCAGGACTAGCTTGTAGAACTTCTGCCACCATGAAGTCAAAACCTGGGGCTCCGTTGCAATTTAAAGTTTTTATCGCATCTGGCACCTCAAATGCCCTTACTAATGGGACAAACCCTTGCATCGCAGAGGATTGATTTGATTCAGTAAGTCTACATAAACCATCGCCCTCTTCTTGCACATCAGAATCAAAGAGTTTTTCAAAATGGGCTACCCAAGATTCTTCCTCTACCAATACTGTGGGTACTCTAGGTCTAGAGCAAAGCGCATGGTTGATCAAAAACCAAAATTGCTTAGAGTCCCTTAAGGAGGCTGCCATCCTAAGTTTAGCCCACACCAGGCAAACAGAATCTAGTTTCTTACTCTTAATCAGAGTCTTATATTTATGTCTCTCATCTAAAAAGTGTAACTTGGTCAAATCAGAGTATTCTTTTAGAGTGGGTGGGAGAAGAGAAAACTGGGGGCTTGGCTACCAGCCCGCCTCCACGGCCTGGAGAACCCCACACCATGGAGGATGCTGAATGCTGCGTCCGTTGAGGCCAGTGTGTGTATTCTATAATGTCTTGTAAAGTGTGTAGGGATAACTAGGTGGCTGCCCTGCATATCTCATTGCATGATGCCCTAGAGACCAGGGCTCACGAGGTAGCCGATGATAGTGACGAAGGCCCTAACCTTTCCCCTTAAGGGAGTCCTTGTTTCCCTGTAGGCCTCCATAATACAGTCCAGAATCCACCTAGTGATGGAAGACGATGGTCCCTGATGGAGGCCCTATATAGGACGAAGAAACTGGCTAATCTGCCCTCTGCATAGGTACACCTAATATATCTCTTCAGGACCTGCCAGATGTCCAGGGTATACCATACCTGCTCCGCTCCTTCAGGTATGATGGGTTTGGGCAAAGCGTGGATAAGAGTACCTTCTGGGCTCTGTGGAATATAGCGATCACCTTTGGTATAAAGGCTGGGTCCGGTTTGAGCACAACTTTGATTCTATGGAATGTACAGAGCTCACGTGAAATAGAGAGGGACTCGAGCTTAGACACTCTTCTGGTTGGAAGTGATCACTACCAAGAACGATACTTTGATTGTCAGGAAACAGAGCAAGACGGACTGAAGGGGCTCGAACAGTGGCTGGGTGAAAGCCCTCAGGACTGTGTTCAGGTTCCAGTTTGGGAACCTATGGACGGGTGGAGGAGCTCTCAGGTGAGCTGCTCCGAGGAAATTCCAGATGCGCGAGTGCCTGGACAGGGATACAGGCACGTCCGCGCTCAGGATGGCTCCAAACGCCGATGCCTGCTTTGCTAAGATAGTGGGCCTGAGGCCCGTGTCCAGGCTGTCCTGCAGAAACTGCAGTATCTCTGGGAGGTCTGGGATTTCCAGGTTTGCACCTCTGCTCTGCCTCCATTAGAAGAAGCGTCTTCATGTGGCTGCATATATCCTGTTGGTGGATCCTTTGTGGGAGGTCAGCAGCATTAGTAGCACCCTGTCCAAGTATCCCTTTGCTGTCGAGGCTTGCCTCTCAGTAGCCAGGCTGTCATCCGTAAGTGGTGGGGGTCTAGGTAGGTTATAGGTCCCTGACTCAGTAGGCCCAGGAGTCTAGGCACTGCGAAATGCAGACATACCTGTAACTCTACTAGATTGGAGAAACATGGCCTGGCCAAAACGGAGCGATGAGGATGACTAACGTTCGCTCTTCCCTTATCTTCTGCACAACCCTGCTGATGATTGGGAATTATGAGAAGGTGTAGAACAGTGCCCAGGGCCATAGTTGCTGGGGTGCACTGATTGCCTGTGCTGCTGGATGGGCAAGTTACTTACCTGTAATGAATGTTCTTTGAGAGACCTCTCCATATTCACACTAATGGTATCTGGTGCCGTCAGGTGCCAAGATTGGACAGACTCTCCAAGCTGGAGCATGTGGGGAGTGCTGTGAGACGTCATCAGAGCCATGTATAAATAGCACTGTGCTCCCCTGGCCTCCAGTCTTTTCCTTGCCATAGAGAAGCGTAAATTAAGGAAAAACAACTCTTGAGGAGAGGACAGGAGGGTGGTGTGAATATGGAGAGATCTCTCAAAGAACATTAATTACAGGTAAGTAACTTACTTGTCTTCGTCTTCTTCGAGAGCCTCTCCACAGTCACACTGATGGTAGATTAATTAGCTGTTTATAAGAGAGGTGGGAAGAGTTTCAGCGGAGGGATTGCAAGGTTGATCTGCCAAACTGAGTATCCGCTCTAGTTGCCAGATCAATCGCATAATGTTTGGTGAACGTATAGGCTGATGCCCACGTAGTCGCCTTACAAACTTATAATAGGGGAATATGTCTGAAAGAGAATAGAGAGGTAGCCACTGCCCTTAAGTTAATGAGTTCTGACAGTATCTGGTGATGTTTTACATGCCAAATAATCAACTAGCAGAATGCACTTTTTTATCCAATTTGACCGTCATGACTCTTTGACCCATAGACTTGAATCTGATTGTTTAATAGATTTTGTTCACTCCAGGTAGAAGAGGGTGGCCCTACACAAATACAGAGTATGGAGAGCAGACTCTCCAGGCATGGAGTGGGGCTAAGCAAACAAGTTTATAACTTCATTAAGATGGAATTCTGATGGTACTTTGGGCAGGAAAGCGGGATGTGGTCTAAGTGTAACTTTACCTCTATGCACCACTAGGTAAGGAGGTTTGCAACTCAAAGTTGCCAGTTCACCAACCCTCCTAGCAGAGGTAATGGCTACCAAGGAAAACAAATTTAATAGTGACGCACTGCAAGGCTACAGATGCCATAGGTTCGAAATGGGGCCTCATCAATTGGAAAAAGAACAATATTTAAGTTGTCTGCATTAGTATGGAAAGTAGAAATAGCTGCCATATGCACCAGTTGAAAAGCTCAGTCCTGCTTTGGCTGAACAAATATTGGAAAATGAAGGAAATAGAAGACGACTATGGGTCTGAGTCAAAGCTTTGGTGCCAGAAGAAAAGCAAATCCATTTACTTTTATAAGTTAGGCAAAAAACAGACTTACTACTTGCTAGCACAAGTGTCTATTTCTTGAGGCAAGTACCACTCTGAGGGTGTCAAAAGCATATCCTCCATGCTGTCAGGTGGAGAGGTCTTGATGCCACACTTGGCCTGAATGTGTCGTTAGCATGTCAGGGGACCATAGGTAGGGGACAGCAGGGTTGAAACAGTCTCTCTAGTAGAGCTGGAAACCAGAACTGTCTGGGTCAATATGGCGCAATCAATATTAGGTCTGCTGATTCCCTGGCTGCTTGAGAACTTTGTGGATGAGGTGAAATAGGGAGAAGGCATAAAGCAGTCCCTTGGGCCAGTTGTGCACCAAGGCATCCCATGGGACCCAAGGCCCAATGCTCCTCTGGACATGAAGTTGGGGACATTTCTTTTTGGTTGCTGTGACAAATTAGGTCTGCCACCGGTTGATCCCACAGCTCTGTTATGGTGAGATAAATGGAGTGTTTCAGCTGCCACTTGTGAGAAAGAGTACGATCTGTTGAAGGCACTCTCTGTTGTTGCATGTTCCTGGGAGATGAACTGGAACTGGTGTGATATTGTTTAGAACGTACCAGTCCCACAATTTCATGGCCTCCTGAGTAAGGAGACAAGATCTTGAGCCCTCATCTGTTGACGAGGTACATCGTCACGGTGTTGTCTGTCTGGATGAAGACATTGCATCCCATTATGTGCTGGGTGAAGGCTTTAAGAACAAAACGTACCATCCCTAACTCTAGACGGTTTATGTGAAAACCAGGGTTACTCACCTGTAACCTTGGTTCTTCAAGATGAGCGCCGTCACTCTCATCAGTGGGTTCTGCACCTGCATGGTACCATCTGTCAGAAGCCTCTTCTAGCCGTTATCCATGTGCCCTCAGAGCCCATGTCTGATTGGCCGCCATTTTGATGGGCTTCTTGAGCCAGTATATATGGCAGGGCAGGGGGCGCGTTACCTCAGTTCCTTCTAACCCCTACATCTCAGTTTCTTCAAGCATATGCAGAGGGGAAGGTGGGTGGGTGGTGTGAGTGAAAGAGCCCATCTCAAAGAACCAAGGTTACAGGTAACCCCGGTTTCTTCTTCGAGTGGGGCTCTAACTCTCACCAGCAGAAGATTAAAAAAGCAGTCTCCTCTTAGGGGAGAAGGAATCTACTTAAATAGGCACTGAAGGACTGCTCTCCCAAAGCCAGCAACTGCACATGCTATAATGTCCAGTACATACTGTTTGACAAAGATGTGTGCAGAATTCCATGTGGCTGCTTTACAGATTTTTTCTATAGGCAACTTGCGATGAAAGGCAGCGGAGGCAGCCTTCAGTGGAATGTCCTTTGAGACCCTCAGGAGGTTGCTTGTTGGACAGGGTATAGCAGAGGGAGATGCATTCCACTAACCAGGAAGAGATGGTCTATGGCAAGACTGTTTCCCGGTGAGGGTCTCCCAGAGGTGACGAAGAGGGAACTGGATTTTCAAAAAGGTTTAGTCCTTTAATTGCAAAAAGACAAAGCTCTCTTGACATCCAGCGTGTGCAGACTTTATTCCCCCCAGGAGGAGCAAGGCCTCGGGAAGAAGACTGGCAATACGATGTTCTGAGACACATGGAATGCGGAGACCACTTTTGATCAAAATGTTGGAGGTAAACGTAGGGTGACTATCACTGTGGAAGATCAGGAACTTAGGGACTATCGACAAGACTACTATTTCACTTGCCCTTCTGGCAGAAGTCAGGGCTACCAGCATGCAGACCTTTAGTGATAAGGTGTAGTGAGCAAGTTGCCAGTGGCTCAAAAGGAGGTAGGATTAATCTCCCCAAGACAAGTTTTAAGTCCCATGGGGGACAAGGTCGCGAACAGGCGGGGTAATGTTATAGAGCCCTTTGAGAAAGCGTTTCAAGACCGGATGCGAGAAGGTTGGACAATCATCGACAGGTGGCAGGAAGGCGGGGATTCCAACAAGGTGGACTTCTATTGAGGATGGGCCCAGTCCTTGTGATTTGAGATGGGCCAGGTAGGTCAGGAGGTTTGTGATGGTAGCGGTTTCTGGACATATTTGTTGAGAAACTGCCCATATGGAAAAACACTTCCATTTCAGGTTGTATGTTTTGTTAGCGGAGTCCTTACGGGCATTCTTTAGGATACGTACTGCTTCGGGCAAACTTAACAGGTCTTGATGCGTTAGGGCGATATCAGCCAAGCTGTTAGGTGGAACGATTGTAGGTTGGGGTGGAGAATGTCTCCATCATTTTGGTGAAAATCTGGAATTAGAGGAAGACAATGATGATGAGCAGCCATGACCTGTAAATGGGTGAACCATGGCTGCCTGGGCCAGCTGGGAGCTACGAGGATGCAGCAAGCTTTGTCCTTGTCCAGTTTCGTTATGACTCATGCTATTAAGGGGAATGGACAGAAGACACAAAGCAGGTGGTTCATCCAAGATACTAGCAATGTGTTGCTCAGGGATCCCTGTCCCTTCCCTGCTCGAGTGCAGTATACGGGGCATCGAGCATTGTGGAGTGATGAGAACAGATCTATTTCCAGTTCACGCCATTTGGAAAATAGATCTTGAGTGACAGATCTGCTGAGCATATACTCATGCTGCAGAGTGGGTGCCCTGCTCAGAATGTCTGCAATCACGTTGGATTGACCTGCCAGGTGGGTCGTGATGGGATGAACATCGTGGAGAACGGACAGCTTCCAGAGCTTTGTTGCCTCTCTGCAGAGCCTGGATGAGCGGGTGCCTCCGTTTGTTGATATTGTTTCAACAGACTCCCGGTTTGTTGTTGACATTGCCGTGGTGTTGGCTGTGGCAATCTGGATGTTCTTGCCTTCAGTGAGCGGAAGGAATGCCTTCATGGCAAATCGAATTGCTGTAGTTCTAAGAGGTTGATGCAAAAAAGGAAATTGGCCTTGGTGAATTCCTTTCTCCTCTGCTGAGCAGACAGTCCTCCGGCTGGGTAGCTCCACCTTGACTGGCAGGAGGCAGAAGATAACCATTTTTCCACTGCGCATACGCCTCCTGCGCTACCCTCCTCTTCAGATAGTTCCAAAGCGGAGGACCGGCAGCCTTGTGTTGACCACCAATAATTTTTAACCCCTTGGAGGGAGTAAGTCTAATAATTAGTCATAACCAAAAAACACGAACCAACTAACTTTTATAGTACATGTAAGGGGGTATTTTCCCCAAGGAGACAGAACCTCTTCTCAATTACAGCATTTTCTTGTTTTTCCCCTTTTTCCCCCAAAGTCTCTGGGTGGGTCCGGAGGACTGTCTGCTCAGCAGAGGAGAAAGGAATTCACCAAGGTAGGTGACCAATTTCCTTTTCTCCCCCTGCAGCAGACAGTCCTCTGGCTGGGATATACCCAGGCTCTTTATTTACTGGGGGTGGGAAGAGACAGACTGAGGCGCATCTATAACCGCCTGGAGAATTCTCCTCCCAAAGGCCACTTCCGCGGATTGAAAAGTATCAATCTTGTAGTGCCTAACAAACGTGTGGACGGATGACCAAGTTGCTGCCCTACAGATTTCATCATATGATGCTCTTGCCTTGAAAGCATATGACGTAGCCGCTCCCCTTACTGAATGAGGCCAGATTTGGAGGGGAGGAATTTTCCCTTTGGCTCTATAAGCCTCAATGATAGCCTGCTTCACCCATTTAGATATTAATGTCTTTGATGCCTTTTCCCCTTTTATAGCTGGCCGTAGGTTAACGAATAGTGCCGTTGTCTTACGAAAACCTTGGGTTCTTACAAGGTAAATTTTAAGAGCCCTGCGCACATCTAGGGTGTGCCATAACTTTTCCTTCGGATGGGAGGGATTCGGGCAGAAGGAAGGGAGAACAATCTCCTAAGATTTATGGAAAATGGAATTAAATTTTGGAATAAAAGTCAAATCAAGCCTGAGAGTGACAATGTTTTTGGAAGAAACAGAAATTCTTTTCCATCGAAAGGGCTCCTAACTCAGACATCCTTCTGGCTGAAGTTACAGCTATTAGAAAAGCCACCTTCAAGGATAGCATATGATAATGGCTCAAAAGGGGGTCTGGTTAGTGCCTCAATAACCAAATTGAGGTCCCAAGAAGGTGATCTGTGGACTACAGGGGGAGAAAGATGTCTGGCAGCCCTTAAAAACTGTCGAATGTGTCTATGAATAGAGAAATCCTTAGAGGTCAGTGCAGCTAAGACAGAGTTTAGAGCGGAAACCTGTCTGGCTAGCGTATTATATTTTAGGCCTTTGTCCAGCCCAGCTTGCAGAAACTCTAGTATATTAGCGATTGAAGGACTACAGGGATCCAGTCCTCTGTCTAAGGCCCATGTCGCAAAAACCTTCCAAGTCGCTCTATAGGACCTTCTAGTAGCCGGTCTCCTGGCTGCTAACAGGGTTTTTTGGACTGCCCTAGAATAACCCCTCTTTTGTAGGATTAAACTTTCAATTTCTACGCTGTCAGTTTTTGACCCGCCGGGTTCTCGTGGAGAAGGGACCCCTGAGACAGAAGGTCCCCCCTCTCGGGAAGCAAGAATGGCTCCTCTACGCTTAGCTGCCTTAGGTCGGAGAACCATGGCCGTCTGGGCCACCATGGGGTTACTAAGATCACTAGGGCCTTTTCTCTTTTGATCTTTGCCACCGTTCTCGATAGCGGGGTGGGGGAAAGGCATATAGCAGCCCCCTGGGCCATTCCTGGTTCAGAGCGTTCAGGGATGTGGCTCCCGAGTCTTCCGATGCTGTCATGAAGCATGCTACTTGGGTGTTGTCTTTGGAGGTGAACAGATCCATGACCGGAACCCCAAACCTCTTTGTAATGAGAAGAAAGACCTCTCGGTTGAGAGCCCACTCGTGGGAGTTCACCTGGTTCCTGCTGAGCCAGTTGGCCTGTACTTTGTTCACTCCCCTTATGTGTGAAGCCTTTAGAGAGGTCCACCCGTGACTGAGCCCAATTGAAGAGGATCGAGGTCTCCTTCTGAAGGGCCGGAGATCTCAACCCCCCCGGTGGTTCACATAGGCCTTTGCTGCTATGTTGTCCATGTATATCAGGACATGAGCCCCGAGGAGGAGGGGTGCCCATTGCTGAAGCACCAGGTGACTAGCTCTGAGCTCCAACAAGTTTATGGGCTTCTCCTGATCCTCTGGGGACCAGGTCCCTTGGATGCATTTTCCCTCCCTGTGGGCCCCCCAGCCCGACAAACTGACGTTGGAGGTCATTAACCTCCAGGGGGGTTCCGTCAGTGGCACTCCTCTTTGAAACATGGCTGGATCTAGCCACCAGGACATGGAGAATTTTAAGTGGGTGGGCACCCGAACCCAAGGGTTTCCTTCTTGCGTTAGCTCTCTTTGAAAAGGACGCAGCAGCCTCTGTAAGGGTCTGAGGTTGTAGCGGGCCCACTGGACCTGTCGACAGCACGACACCATCAGGCCCAGGAGACTCGCCAGAGACCTCAGTCTCAGTCGATGGGACGCCAGGAGCAGGCGGATCATTGACCGGATCTTGTCTTGCCTCTGCTCTGGAACAAACACGGAGTCTAAGGAAGTATCGATGATTACTCCCAAGTGTTGTAATCTGCGAGTTGGTGTCAGCTGACTCTTGGGCAGGTTTGTCACAAATCCATGTAACCCCAGGTAAGTCATCACCCTGTTTCATGTCCCTGTAAGCCCTCTCCTGAGATGGAGACCTGACTAGGATATCGTCCAAATAGGGGAACACGTGGATCCCCTCCTTGCGCAGGTTCGCTATGAGGGTGATGAGAACCTTGGTAAAGGTCCTTGGGGCAGAGGAGAGGACGAAGGGCAGAGCCCTGTACTGCCAGTGGCAGACGTTGAACGAAAATCGAAGCCATCTCCTGTGTTTCAGAAGAATGGGAACATGGAGATAGGCCTCCTTCAGGTCTATGGAAGTTAGCCAATCCCCTTTTGATAGGCTGTGACAAATGGAAGATATCGATTCCATTTTGAATTTTTGGGCCCTTATCCACTTGTTTAGAAACTTTAGATTTAACACAGCTCTCCATTGCCCTGTCTTTTTTGGGACCAGAAAGATTATGGAATATAATCCCAAACCTTTCTCCTCGCTCGGTACCTCTTCTATAGCTTTTATTTTTTGTAGCCTGTTTATTTCCTCCGACATTGCTTATAGTTTGAGAGGATTCTTGGAGACGGGGGAAGGAAGGAACCTGTTCCTTGGTAAGCCTTGGACTTCCAGGGCGTACCCTTACTCCACAATTTTCAGCACCCAAGCGTCTGAAATTGAAACTTCCCAAATTTTGTAGAAATTTGATAACCTTCCCCTTATATCCTCCCCTCCTTGTGAGTCATGCCTGTTTTGTTGACTGTTAAGGAGGAGGGTCTCGGAACATGCCTCTGTCAGACCTGCGCTGTCGTTGACCCCAAAAACGAAAGGACTGCCTATTATAATCCCTGTCAGAGGACAGGTTGTTTTTCCGAAAGAATCCGTACCCCCCTGTAAACCATAAGTTAGGGGCACGAAAGGATCTTTTCTTTGCTGTAAACTGTTGCAAAGTTTTAGTTCTGGATTTATCATTTGCCTCTGTTAGGACCTTGTCCAAACAGGTCCCAAAGAGTTGGCAGCCCTTGTAAGGCCCTTCTACTAATAAGGTCTTTGCGGTAGAATCCCCTTGCCACAACCTTAACCAAACCCTCCTTCTGGCCACCACAGATAAGGAAACTGCCCTGGCCGACCACGAGAGTGCATACGTATTGGAGTCGGCTAGGAGTGCCGTAGCCAGCATAACTCTGGAAGAAAGGACCCTAGATCTTTCTTCAGAAATATCCGACGACTGCATCTCCTGCAGCCATGCTAAATTTGCCCGGGCCAGGTAAGAGGCGAGGATGTTAACTCGCAATGAATTTGCTGATGCGTCTAGCCCTTTTCTGAGAGCTCCCTCAATGACCCTATCTGCTGGGTCCTTAGGGAAGCAGTCCCCTTCAGTGGGAAAAACCGTCTGTCTTGCCAAAGATGCAGCAGCTGCATCCACTTTTGGATTTTTAAATAATGGCTCTTTTTTCTTGGAGAATAAGTACAGCGCCTCTTGGGTTTTATTCATTCTGCACGACTTGGCAGGTAATTTCCATTCCTCCAAGATGAGTTTCTCAAAAGCCCTATCCAGGGGAAGGCCAGCATTTCTTCCTGAAATAGAGGGGATCAGCTGCCGAACATCCTCCTCTGAGCCTGAGGATTGATCCTTCCTCTGTTTCTCCTCTAGGGTCAGGGTTTTTATAACTTGGGCCATAAGTTCCTCTTTGAAATTTAAAGGAAATTGCCTCTCCTGATCCCTGTTAGAGGAGTGTCCTGCCATTCCCCCTCCTCCGACTCGATGTCGGAATTTGACACCAGGGAGTGTATAGCAGCTACTGCAGCCATATTCCCTTCTCCCTCCCCAGCTGAGCTAGCCTGCTCAGAAGATGGAGGAGAGTGAAGCAGGCGGGAAAGGTGCCCCCTGTGGTAGTTGGGGATTTTCCTGCCTTTTTTGTCCCCTTCTTCTTTGCACTGGAGGCTTTTCCCCCCTGAGCTTGTTTTCTCTTTTTCATCCCCTAGCGCTGAAATGGCGAGGAGAAGTTTCTCCATACTAGTATTTAGCATTTGGAAAGCCTCCTTTTGTGTATCCCAACCCCCCGGGGTGGTCAACACAGAGGCCCCTGATGTCCCCCCTTGCCTGGAGTCCTGTGGAGACAATGACTCCTGTTATTAGTGCGGGTCGATAAGCGGGGGGTGGGGTGGGGGGGTGTGGAAAGCTGTAAGATCTCTCAATGGCCCCCTTTTCTGGTTGGGAGGGAGCCCTCTCCAGGGCCTGGCCCCTTACCGCCCGCGATCGCTTAGCTGGAAGGGACTCACCTCCAACCTGGAAGTGCCTTCCATGTCTGTGTCTCACTCTCCCACCGCCGCTGCGTGGGAGAGGTTGAGTCTTTCGCCCCTGCCTTTAAAAAAAAAAAAAAAAAAATACAGTCTGGGCTGAACAGTCTGGGCTGAACTGCTACTGCAGGGGACCATTCCGGTCGGGGGAGAGGCCGCTTTTGGATCCGCGGTTCCCTGCTCCCAGGCTGCTGCGTGGGAGCCGGCTGTGTTACAGACCGCTGCTGCCAATGGCTGCTGCCAAGGCAGGGGAAAACCCCTTCGAGCGCCCCGTCAAGTCCTGACTCGGTTTTCTTCTTTTCACAGAGCCCGTGCCTAACACTCCCGCCGGTCCGAGGCAGAAGAAAAAACTGAAGAGGAGGGTAGCGCAGGAGACGCATGTGCAGTGGAAAAATTGTTATCTTCTGCCTCCTGCCGGTCAAGGTGGAGCTACCCAGCCGGAGGACTGTCTGCTGCAGGGGGAGAAAGAACATTCCCATTCGTTTCAAGTGCGGCTCACCTGCAGCATGTCACAGAGGGCACCCCATCCATACAGGGAAGCATCAGTGGTCAGTAGGATGTCTGGGACCAGTTGTGAGAAAGGCATCCCTTAAAATAAGTTGTCTTCTGCCTCCTGCTGGTCAAGGTGGAGCTGGTCCACCAAGGCAGGGTGCGCAGTATGGATGGAGGGATTGTGAGGAAAAGATCTATGCCGTCTGATGGGGAATATCTCCAGGCAAGCCAGTGTTGGAGGGGGCGCATCCTCAGTCTAGCGTGTCTCATTACTGACATAGTTGAAGCCATGTGGCCTCGCAGTCGTAGGAATGTATGGATCATTTGGTTGGGTTGGTTGTGGAGAGTAGCTACTGCATTTGTGATCGTGAGGAACTGAAGTCGTGGTAGAAAGGCTCTCTGTTTGTATGAGTTGATCTCTGAACCTATAAATTGAATGGACTGTGAAGGGATTAATTTCGATTTCTTAAAAATTAATCACAAATCTAAGCTGTTGCAGGAGGTCAATGGTGAATTGGGTGTCTTCCTGCAACTGATGCTTCGAGTGGGAAACTAGGAGCCAGACATCCAAACAAGGAAAAGACTGAGACGGCCACGTTTTCATAGGTACGCTGCCACTAGTGCTAGGCACTTAGGTGAACACACCCTGGGAGCTGTTGAAGGCCCAAAAGGCAAGACCTTGTATTGGAAATGAGAATTTTCAAATATGAATCTCAGATATTTGAAATGGGCTGGATGAATAGGGAAATAAGCATCCTGTAAATCCAAAGCAGAGAACCATGCTCCCTTGAACAGGAGAGGGAGTATTTTCTTCAGTGTAACCATCCTGAATTTAAAAAGGACCTTATGAACTTGTTCAGCATTCATAGGTACCAGGAAATACCTGGAGGAGAATTCTCTTCCCCGGACATTTTCAGGCACTTCCTCAGTAGCTCCTTTAGAGAGGAGGGCTAAAATCTCCTACTCCAAGAATGTCCTGCAAGTTGGATCCCTAAAGAGGGATCGGGAAGGGGATAACTGCTAGAATAGGCTTCCGATGGCCGGTACCGTGCAGGCACAGAATCCCACTGGTGTGAGTCATGGAGCCCCACTCGAAGAAGAATAGAGATTCTGTTCATGTCCAGTGTCCTCTGGTCGTAAGGTTGCTCAGATGTGCTTCCCACCCAGTTTTGGAGGCTATGGCTCCTCTGGCCTCACCTCTAGTCATTGTACCGTCTGCTTTCAGCACTCAACAGGACTCTCCCAGCCCCCAAAACAAGACAGGCTCCCCTGATCTTTTGGAGTTAGCTCAGGGAGGTCATCCTGGGAGTCATTGGGGAAGCTTGGTTCCTGCTAGCTTGCCCCACTTTTACTCTTGGGGAGTTATAGCCAGTCTTTCTAGAGAAATGCCACCTCAGCTTCTGGTATCTGAAGTACTCAGATTGGCTTCCTCTACCTGGCCTCCTGTGTTGTGGAAGTATGATGTGCGGTGAAAAGAGCTATACTGCTACTTCTCCAGGGTGGCTATGGCTACCAGCGTTGTCTTCTTTTTGTCCACGTTCTCCATCATTGTATCAAGAAAAGGCCCGAACAGTTTGTCCCCATTGTAGGGATTTGCAGCCAGTGTGGTCTTGGAAGCGGGGTCTCCTTTGCATGTGCGCAGCCAGAAACAGTGCCTGACTGCCATGTTCAGTGCTGCTAACCTGGGATGCTGCCCTCATGATGTCTATGGTTGTGTTGGTGATGCATGCAGCCGCTGTGACTATCCCATTAAGTAACGCGTCATATGTCTTAACTGATATGCTGAGGTTTCTAGCATCGCTCCATACATCCCTGGAGCCTCCAAATTGCTTCCAAGTGCTACGTGGGAGAGCGAGAGCATTCAGACAGAGCCTAATTCCCTTGTGTGGGGAAAGGAGGGGGGCAGGCAAGGCTAAGCTTAGCTCGATCTGCTCCTGTCAAGAGCAAGAGGAGGGAGAGCGAGTAGTCAACCCCTTTTTAGAAGATTCTGAAATTTAGAACGTTGAAAAAAAGGCTGTTTGAAGGAACCCAGTTTGCTTCTAGCTTGTCAGAATCAGATTTATTAAGACGTGACCATTGGTCATTGTCATCATACAAACATGAAAAACATACATACACAAAAAATATATATGATACAACTAATTATAAAAGTTATCCCTTCATAAACCAAGGGTTCAAAATCTAAGGATTCATAAAACAATCCCTACTCAAATTAAAATAGTATTAACGACAAGGAACTTCCCAAAACCTCTGACCTTAGCCCTTTTCTAGTTGGTCTATCCCTCCACAGAGACCTCCAAAGGTTTTTGTGTGCTAAGAATTTATTCCTAAGTTCAAACGCGAACAACAGGAATTTCATAACACTAGAAGTGACCTCAAGACAAACATCAGAGAGCCACTTGCATTAAAAAAAACCTCTGTCCCCCCTGGATTTTTATCAATTATGGCTTGCAGAAATTTAATATGCAGAGAATCATACAATCGGCAAGAAAACAATATGTGCTGAGTTGATTCCGTAATCTGTCTATCATATGGACATAAACGGTCGCCATAAACTATACCAGCATATAGACCCTCAAGAACTCTGGTAGGTAAGGCATTAAGCCAGGCACACAGGAACAAATACTTTTCCCTGAATGTCATTGGCATACTAAGATAGTTGGTCACAGAACCCAATTGGGGAGACCATAAGACGTATCCACTTAGATGGCTAGATCCGCTAACGACTGCCAAATCCTCCTGCCTTTCAATGTCTCTAAATCTCTGAGATATCACACGCCGAGCAACCGCTGGGCTATAATTATCAAAGAAAGAGTCTGAAAATCCTAAGCAGGAGAGTTGATTACTTACTGCCTTTCGCCATGAACTAATAAATATATCCTGGAATATCAACCGTGCCAAATTATTCTGGCCAGATTCCTTCTTTTTGAGCCAGAAAAATACCGCACGTTCCCAGGCCACTGCCGACCAGGCCCGTAGACCCAGTTTCTAGCTTGTCTGAAGGCAGAACTCAAAACTGGAAGTTGCAGGGAGCGTTCCTCACCAGATCTGCCTAAAAATTCCACAAATTCCATTTTGAGGTCTGCCTTCTGATTCGCTGGAGGAGAATGTACCCAGACTAGGAGTGCCGAGCAGGGAGCCGAAGGGAGAAACTCCCCTTTACATATAAACACATGTGTATTATATCTTTTAAATATGTTCGTCCCAGACAGGCTACTGGAAAGCTGGGTTTCTTGCTCTTCTTGTACCCTGCTCTAGTTGTTACCAAGACGTTTTTAGTATTGAAACTGATTCATACTTATGGATGAGAATTATTTTTTTTTAAACCAAGGAGGCAAACTTGTTTAGATAAGCAGTGGGAGAGAGAGTTATCCCAGCTTTCGGAGAACGACACTGTACCTTTTTCTCTGTCTGTTGTGTCTTCAGAGAGAAGTATCCCAGGAGATCCACAAACTGGGCAGCCTTCCTCCCATAGGCTGGGAGCTCTGGCCATATTGACCACATGAGATCTAGCAACAGCTCTTGCTGGGTTTTGTTTGAGTTTCTAATGGACAGAACACAAAACTGATTCAGTTTATGAAGTTTACTTAGCTTAGAAGGGCTTCCACCCCAACAGAACTCACAAGATTTTACACAACCCAACATATGCCTAGGTAAGCATGCCCTCATTTTGAGGCTTCGGTCCAATTCCGTAATGGCAGAGACCAATAAAGACATGCAAAGTACATTAAGATTGGGACAGTCACTCCACTTATGGATAATGCAACCACGCTTGGGAGTTCCATCCACAGTTAAATTACTTAATGAAGTCTGATACACTATTAAAGAATGTATTGGGGGGGGAGGGGGTGTAATTCATATTGTTTTAATTAGTTACGAAAATGAACGGAGCCCCATTTGTTTTCGTAACTAAGGTCAAAAAAATGAATGAATTAGCCAAGAATATTTGTTTGATTTAATTCATTTTCATTTTTTGTTTAATTTATTAAAAATAAAATGTTCAAAATCACCATTCTGCGCATGTGCAGCCTTTTTCCAAAATGGCACTGGCAGCGTTGGTGCTATTTTGGAAAAGGGAAGCCGATGTGCTGGTGGTGCCATTTTGGAAAAGGGCTGCGCAGAACAGCCCTGGTGGCCATTCTGTGCATGTGAAGCGATTTTTATTTTTAATAAAGTAAAACCAAAAACCCCTCCAAAACGGTAGAGTCGTTCATAAAAAATCCCCCAAAGAAAGCGTTTATTTGTAAACAAGTATGAACGATGTGCCTTCTGCACACTCCTGGTATGCAATTCAACCTCTCTTCCCCTTGCCCGGTGGACTCAATCCAGTATCCTCCTGAATTATGACAACACATTCAACCAGTAGAGAAAAGCTGATGGAACTGAAAGACTTTTGCCCTATTCAAAATACCATTTAACAGGTAAGTCTTCATCTGCTGAAAAAGAAGAGTGAAGCTCTCATGAATTTCACTTCACACAGAATGGGGAAAGCATATCCAGGGTGAACCAAATGATCTCTTGGTGGAGTCTTTCCTCCCAAGGTCATGACTAAGCAAGCTGCAAGAATGGTTAACTACAGACAGGGCCCCGATTCTTCCGCGGAATTTTTTTAAAAATTCCGCGGGAGTCAGGGGCCAATTCTGCGCCTCGGCGCGATTTACCATGCGGGGGCGGGGGGGGGCTTGGTTTGCCTCCTCCTCCCCCCGCATGGTAAACCCTCAGGGCCTCCACTCCCCAGCTGCCGGGGCTTGCCCTCCCCAGCTGCTGGGGCGTGCTTGACTCCCACCCCCCACCCCCCCAAAAAAACCCCAAAAGGATTTGCTTACCAGGGATGGCAGCAGCAGCTGCTCCGTCCAGCGTGCTCTTTTCCTGCTCGCACTTCCTGGCCCCTCCCGACGGGGCTCTCAGGGCGACGCAGCCGGATGACGTCATCGGGCTGCGTCGCCCTGAGAGCCCCGTCGGGAGGGGCCAGGAAGTGCGAGCAGGAAAAGAGCGTGCTGGACGGAGCAGCTGCTGCAGCCATCCCTGGTAAGCAAATTAAAGGGCCCTGGGCTGCTGGGGAGGCTGGGGAGGGGAAGCCCCGAGGGTTTGTTCATTCCCCTTTCCCCGTAGAATCTCCTGCCCCGCGTCCCCGCAGCGCAGGCTGGAAATTCTGCGCTGGGGGAAGCGGGGCAGGAGATTCCGCGGGGGGAGGGGAATTCCGCGGGAAATCTGCGATTCGCAGACCCGCGGATCCCTCGGGGCCCTGACTACAGAGTAACGGCAGTTGATCTTCAACGTGATGCTCGCTATATGATGACATCAGAACAAGCTCCTGAACGGAGGTGGTTTTTCAAAAGATGAGACCTTTGTTTTCTGACTTAAATTGTAAACTTGTTTGGATGAACAGAATCAATTTTGCATATTGTCGAGCCCTAAGCAGTAGGAACAGTGATTAGCAGCGTACCTAGTTTTCTCTTTGTGATGGAAAACCAGGGATTCTCAGAAAATGTTAAAAAAAAAACTACAGATGTGGGAGGACACAGCAATGATGTGGAATGGAGCTATGGGGAACCAACATGAAGACGTGCTGAGGAGGGCCAGGGGCTCTGCATTTGGAGGGGTGTCACAGACCTCCTGTGGGTTGGGGGGGGACAAAGGAACTATGAATTGGGGCGGTCACGTCTTCTGGACCTTCGAAAAATTGGACAGGAGGTGAGCCTAATTGGGCCCATAGCAGCTTCTCCAAGTGTCAGCCTTTATGGTCTCCCTTTCTGGTTGGCAGAGCAGTCTGGGACCAGGCTGGGAGGAGGAGGCAGAGAGCGCAGGACAGTGGAGGGAGGGGGCTCTGCATTTGGAGGGGTGCCACAGACAACACATTTGGGGGTGGGGGACTGTTGGTGGGACAAGTAGCTACAACACTGCATGAAAATGAAAATATTACAATAAAATGTGGTGTTCTAACTCATACCTATATATATTGTGGCAAGAGAAAGTCAACTAGTATTTACATTTAATCACAGAAAAACATATTTGGTATTTTTTTTTTAAATCAGAGAATTTCCAATTTTTTGTCGCAGAAAACTAGGAACCCTGGTGATTAGCCAGGTTTGCTGACCAACATCCTAGCTATGTTGCCCAGGTTTACCAGGACAACAACTAAAAGGGGTACTATATAGTAGAAAACAAAACAAAAACAGCAACTATATTCAAATGCTTTAAGTCTAGTCAGAAACGTCTTGGAGGGGAGAGATCTACATTTTAGCTAGGTGAAGTTTTATACTATTATTAATTGTTATTGTTGTTAATTATTTCTATAGCACAAGTAATGTGCCTGGCTCTGAACAGTCATGATTAGAGGCAGGTACCTGTCTCAACAGGCCTACAATCTAAACTAGACATAAGGCGGGGGTGACTAAGGCAGTGGCAAATAGGGACAGGGATACATTAATGAAGCTGAGACTGCAGGTGCACGTGCTTATACAGGAGGAGGGTGATCCTAAAGAATAAGACAGTATATGAAGCAGCATAAACAAGTAATCTATGGAGATGAAGAGCTAGGAAAACCCTCACCAAAGAGGCAGGGTTTTAGGAGGGACTTCAAGGCTGTGAGGGAGGGAGCAGAGCATTGTGAGTTAAGGGAGAGAGTGGGGGAAACCTGAGGCAAATAGGGTTTAGGGAGCAGGAGAATCTTGGGCAGATGAGGGGGTGGCATACTATTTAAACGTAAGGTAATAATAAGATTTCTGAGAGCATTTCATCTTGAAAATTGCCCCTGAAGAAGGAAGTCTGACTCAAACTTGCTGGGACTGTATTGAATGTCATTTCTTATAGTAGCTGCTGGTTTTGTTTTTATCGTTTATATGAACATCTGCCACCTGTGCTCTTGCTTTGCCCGGGCTTCAGCACATACCTGTATATATGGAGCGCCAGGCAGTGTGCCTGCCATCGTACCGAGGAGGAGTTGGACTCCAGCAGGAAGCAGCGGAGGAACTGGATGAGGGTTTCCTTGTCAGCAAATTTATTCAGTTGGTTCACCAGAGCTGTGCACAGCTGGTCTTCCTGGCTGCCAGAGCTCTCACCTAGGGAACAGACAGCACAAATCAAAAGAACACAGAAGAACAGATGGGTTGGAGATGTGTCAGTTGTATCAGCAGCCTCTTTTTCATCAGCACCAAAGGACAGTAGACCTAGGGCTAGTAATACTGTAAATTAAGCATTCATGGAGAGTACAGAGATTTCTGATTTGAATTCATACTAAGCGACTATGTTGCCTTCCGCCTACCCCAGAAGAATGTAGTCTAATATCTGATTGTCTACGGTGAGCAGAGAACTTCTTATATATTTGTAGGGGAGCTTATTATAAATATTACTGTGCTTGCTGGTAGATCTATGGAGCAGGTATCTCTGAATTGCCTTTTGCATCATAAGATCCTTTCTGGTTACTACTGTGGGGACAAGCTCTATGGTGTTTTCTTCAAGGTGTTGGAGAACATGGCATTGTTGGTTCAGGACCTACAGAAACTTCTAAATCTTCTCTCTCCTGTATGCAAGCAAGGAATTGGGGAAGGAGCCAAGAAAGGATGCCTCTCACTTATGCTACTCCACTATGCTCCATTAAATCCTTAAGTCAGCCAATAACTTCCTGCTAGTTCCATCATTGTACCAAATTCATAGAGCTGAGACCTGCAGGGATATGCTCTGTGGCTACCCAACATCTCTGGAACATTTCCAAAGTCCAAGCTTCTTTCCAGAGGCAGTGTAAAAAATTCCTATTTGGTCAGGCAATTGGTGGGTGGGGATAGGTTCCAGGGATGTGTGAGATATATATATATATTGGATTTTATTTATTTTATATCTATAACCTGCCCTGAGCCCATTGGATAAGATAGACTATAAATTTAAATAACTAATTAAATATTTATTTTAAATGCAGAAGGAGAAGTAGGGATGTAGTTATACTGGCTACTTCAGCTCCTGTGGGTGCAAGATCTTGCGTGTTAGACACCAGAATGCTAAAAGAAATTACTTGGTTGCACATCTAGCCAGTTAACCACTCCACAAAATCACCCACATACATGCTATATGTTTCTTAGATTGTGGTAAGAGTCTCAAAGTGGCCAAGTCCCATGTACATCTGATACGAACAGCATTTATTTCCATAAGACAGAGTTTCACTTGACTGAATGGGAACTTAATAGCTGGAAAGAATTAACGTCATACATCACTACTGGGCTAGAGAAAGGAAAAACTTGCAGCTCACCCTCTCGCTCCTTTTCTTTCTCTTCCTTCTTGCTCTTTTTGGTGGAGGACTTGCTCTGAGTGGCAGATTGTCCAGTGCCAGATGCTGCTGGAGTCGAAGTAGAAGTGCTGGATGATCCAGATGATGAAGGCACAGACAGTACTTTGCTGCCACACAGAGCACAAGAGAGCAGCTGCAGAAGAACTGGCGACACACCCTCATCTACGAGGAAACTAACTTGGAGGAGGAAGTAGAGAACAGCTGGGGAGAAAGAGGATGACAAAACTGAGTGCATCTAAACCATTATCCAGCAGGAGTGCAGAGCTCTGCCTAGCTGGTTATGGCTAAAGTATTGGGGTGAACAGAGCACGAAACAGAATCCAGGTCTCTTGGATCCCAGTCCCATAAGCTGGTCTCCGAACATCCCTGCTTGATGTTCGGATTTTTTCTATGTTCTCTAGTCACAAACCAGAATCTACCCACTGAACATGGGTAGTGATTAAATCAAACCCACGACTACTTCAAGCTCTCATCTCTACCCCTTCCTCCTCAAGGGCCTTTGCAGTGATGGTCTCACACAAATGGTAATGAATACATGCTAGAGTCAGGGATGGGGAACCTTTTCTCTCCTGCAGGTCACTCTGAAAATTAATACAAGCTCTGTAGGCTGGATAGGAGTTGGAGAAGGGACGTTCTCTGCTTTCTTCCTCTGAGCTTATTCTTTCAGTGCTTGAAGAGAGGGACTGGACCCATGGATCATATCCAGGAACTGGCAAGATGCCAAATAAAAAACCCCAGCTATGGGCCAGATTGTGTCCATGGGCTGCAGGTTCCTACTCTTGCACTAGATCAACCAAAGCATAACTAAAGCCTATTTATTCTCTGAAATGTAAGGGAGAAACTTACAGTCATCTTTAATACAGAATTTCTGCCAGTTTACAGTTCGTTGTGTGGCAATCTCAGCACAAGCCTTCAAGTGCTCCATCTGAAATGTAAAGTGGCATGGGATCATGCAGCAAGCCAGTATTTCTGCCAATGCAGGCCTTACATAAATGTATCACACCTCCCCTCAAATCACACACACCCACTTCCCGCTCTTACCAGGCTGATCAGTGTGTCATACTGCAGAGCGGAACCCGAACTGGCTGTGACCACGCTCGCCCTAAGAAAAATCCCTTGTTCTTCCAAGAGTTTTTTGATACCTCGAACATGGGAATCCAGAGTGTGCAAGTCTCGGAGCTGGCGATACTTTTCCTTTGACCCACAGATGAAAAGTAGGAGCTTACGGACTTGGCGGCGGACAAATGGAGTCTGCTGGATCATTAGGTACTAAGCAAAGCAAAAAGCATTCTGTTCAGTGCTAGGAAATCAACAGTAATCCACCTGTGCTATCACATCACTATTGTGACTTCAAGATGGGTTAAAGTGACATGAGTCATCATTTACCCAAAGAAAAGAGGTGGAAATGTGTTAAACATCTTCTTACTCAGAAGGCATCCTGTGATGAACAACATAACAAGACACAGCCAGAAGAATACCTTGTGGAGCAATACTATATAGTTCCACAGCCAAGAGATTTAGTACTATATATCCTAGGTGGTCAGCCATGGCACCATTATCCAAGTTATGTAATGAATAAATGGCTGAGCAAACCTCACAGAACCACCTTCTTCCCCAATCAATAGCATAATTGAAGGGTGTGCCCACCACGTAAGAGAAGTGTAGTAAAGTACCAGACGGTGGAGAGATCGAGAACAAGAAGTGTGCGAGAAAAGAGAACTAATCTGCCAGATTAAAAAACAAACAAACCAAAACCTACTCCTCTCTAAGTCCATGATTTATCCTAGAGCCCTGTTTGGGCTATAAATATGGGCACCGGCAAGGCTCTTCTTACTGGGACCCTGTGTGTCTACGTGCCCTCCTCCCTAACAAACGAGTGCTATGATGTCACAGCAATCCATAAAGGGGCTGGGAAAACATCGAAAAAAGGGTGGTATGGTGGTCCACACCACTTTCCAATGTGACCATGCTCTCGCGTAGCTCTGTGGCACCACAGTGATTTGTAGGGGGTAGGGTACTCCACAGCTAGGGAGCCCAGCTCAAATGGCTTGGGCACAGTGTGTGCTCAGCCTTGGCCCACAAGATCAGATGGGCCCAGGTTAGGTTGCAGGCCTCAAATTTATTCTAAAAGACAAAGTACCAACAACTGAGCTTCATTTCACGCTCCAGCTGGCAGAAGGCTCTGACAAATCACCTGGAAAGCAAAAAGTGCTACATTACGGAGAGCAATGGCAACACCATCCTTGCAGTATGTTCTTTCAGAGGTACTGATCTAGAAGAGGCATCCTTAGCAAAAGTGAGGAGCTAACCCAATTTCCTGGAGGAACCCAGATCAGTAAATATGAAATTGAGGTTCTCATAAGTAGGAGACTCATTTTATTACGTCTACTGAATTTATTAACATCCGCAAATTCTACATCCCCATTTCAGGAACTCCTTATGTTCTCTATCTACCTCAGAAAGGAAATAGAACCAGGAATGGTCAAAGATGGGCGGTGGGATGCGGGAGTTTGTGTCAGCAATTTTCTTGATTTGATAGGGTAATCGCAGCACCATCTCAGTCAAAAGCTGGGTGTAGGCCTCAAAGACATCAGCAGCATGACCCTAAATGGAGAACACATAGCAGGTTAAGGGCCTGACATGCAAGCACTCCAAGCCTCCCTGTATGGTAAACTGAGAAATAAATGACTTAACTGTGATCAAACTTACTCCTATTATGTTACCATCTATTCTTAACTGAACCTTTAGAACTGCCTTCTAATATTTAACTGAGCTTTTCCCATTGTAAGGCAAACAAATCCTCAACACCAGCAGAAGTTTAGAATAAAGAAACGACGGTGGCTGAACAGGGCTAAGACTTAAGCTTGTAAATCCCCAACCGCAATCCTGCCATTGACTGGGAGGCATCTGTGCCATAATAAGCAACTGTGGTTGGTAGACTCACCCCCCCCAGAGAAGCATTCCTACAGGAAGATTTAAATTAATCAAGAGACTACGACAGCAGCCCACAGAACCACATGATGTTTGGAATACATCTATGGGTATTCTGGGCTCGGCAGTTAGGGAACACCAGGGAGTCATTACACTCACTAACATGGAAAAGGGAAAGGCAACACCCGTTGGCAGAAAACTGCAAGATGACTGTTACCTTGCAATAGATTGAGGAACAGCTATGAGACTATGACTTGGCTTCCATACAGATAGTGCAGAACTCACCTTCACATACTGCCGAAGAAAGAAAGGGCTCATGTCGGGTGGGGAAGAGGTAGTGTTAGGTTTCAGCAGCTGGCTGGCGGCTACAGGCTCCTCGTCATTTTGCTGACTCTTCCAGTATTCCAGCAGGGATTTCAGCACATGCAGGCAGTAGTCAACTGCCCCAGAGCTTAGCAGCGCAGCAGCAGTGGCACTGGAGATCAAGGAAGAGGACTGGCGAGGAAAGCGAGAAAGATCCTTCAACTCAGCTTTAATAGAGAAGATGAAGGCACTGGTGCCAGATATGCATCTGCTGACAGCTTGGTTCGTCCGAGAGTAGAGGCCAGAGCTTGGTGGAAACTTTATATGCAACTTTCAAGTTTGGGGGTGGTGGGTTTTTTAAGAAGCCAACTGAAATATTCCACCCCCCTAAGACTCTTTTGAACAAGCGCTTAGTAAAGAAAAACAAATAAGATCTCTTCTTAAGTCTAATCTCCCCTCGACACATGTGCCAGAGGCCACTGAGCTGTGGATTAGAAGAGGAGGGTTGGGGGGGGTGGGGGGTGGGTTGGTGTGTTTTTTTAAAGTTGGGATTTCTATTTGTTTATCTGGGATTTGGCCAGCTGGGGGTGAACACTCTTAAGAGAAAAGAGCCCAGTCACAGCTGCCGCTCAGCAGCTCTGCCCCACCCAGGTATTACTCCACCTGCATTCGGCAAGACGATGAGCTTTGATTTCAGTGGGAAGCTTAAAATGAATAACAAAGGCTGGAGAGAAAGCTACTGTAAATAAAACTATTAAAGCAGCCCTGTAAATCCAAACAAACCCCACAGCTAATAAGCTCATTAAAATTTGATGCAGTTCAGACTAAAATTTTTAACCTCTATGCTTTATTATTAATCTTCTTCCCTCCACACATACTGCTTTTTATGCCTTATTACTGTACCTTTTAGCAACAAATATCTAAGGAATCCTCTTAGCGACTTTTACGTTGACACAGCAGCATATTGCTTCCCAATAATCACATTACAAATCCTCTTTAACCTCTTTGCTCCCAATATGGTTTGAAGAAGCAGTCTGCTGGGTCAATTTTCAGAAATGCCATTATCTACTGCCTTTACTCCCTCGAATCACCAAAAGAATCTAACCTAGAAATTGTCACTTGAACAAATTAATCCAATCATGCAGGTTTCCCCGCTAATTTCAACAATGGTATTCCCAGCTGGTGACAGTGCTATGGATTCCCTACTGAGTCTTTCCAATTGCCCTTTGGTTCCTGACTATCCCCTTGCCCCACTCTGGTCTAACACACCCTACAGCAGAGCTCCCAGGCAAAGGCAATTCCTGTGTGTCAGCTTGTACCTCACAAATAGAAGATTTGGATCCCGACTTGGTCCTGGACATGAACACGCTAAGGAGCCTCATGACCACTAAGTGCACTTCATTCAGAGCAGAGCGTTCGTTCTTCTTAGACACGTCCTGCATGGAAAGAAGTCAGTCGCACAGCTGTGTAGATCCTGGGAACCTGCCTATAAACAATGCCTTGACAGTGGCATCTTTGAACAATCTAAATTCCCCTGTTGCTGAGGTACAGACCCTGAAAGCACAGTTCTACTTAATAAAATGGGATGTATCGCAAAGCCAGTTCTAAAGGTTTTCATACTGGTTTGCTCAGCCACCAGTGGCAAGTCTTATTCCTACCATTTTCAGCCTTATGCAATTAAAACAAATAAAATACTGTGCTAAACAAATAAATATGTTGCCTCCCAGAACATCTGCGCTACTAAATATTCCCTTTATGTTGAGGGACCCAGTTCATAAAACTATAGTAAGCTGCTCACAAAATACATTACCTTCTTATCCATGCCCAGTTCTGCAATGAGCTGAGACAAAAGGTTATCAAGAGCACCCTTATCCTTCTCATCATCTCCATCTAGGTCTGTTGTCAGCATCAAAATAACCTGGAAACACAGATATTAGATGGAAGCCAGATCCTGTGACAGCAGTGATAAAGGCAGCTTCTGCGCTATAGAGGATTTCTTGAATCCATGCTGATCAGGTTCACACCTGAGTACTAACTTTTAGCACAACCACAAGCAAGTTAGGCTATCAAAAAGTTTAAACATACGAGAAAAAGGACAGGAGTGCCAAATTAAAAGGGAAATGGAGTGTCTTACTCCTAGCAGAAGAAATTTATGGGGGATGCAACGCTTGTCTATAAAACACCTAATGCTCTCAGTGTGATTTTGGGGGCTAGGAGAAAAATAGGCACCAAAAGATAGCATCCCTTTCCCTTTATAATCTAACTGCATGTAAGGGATAGCACGGACTCCTCCAACGTTACGTAGCTGGGGCAATGACTGCAGCAGCCTCTCCAGCAGCATCAAACGCACCATGTGTAGTCTACAAAAATCAGAAAGCAGACAAGAAGCAGTTAAGCTTTCAGACATTCCATTAGAAAATATGAGAGGAGAGAGCATTACAAGTAGATTGCTTTGCACATAAGCAAGAATTACAGAAAGGAAAATTGGGCTCTTACCTCTGAATTTTCCTTCTGCAGGGAATCCTCCTGGATGGCCAGTCAGGACAGTAGGGTAAGATCCTGCCCACTACCAGTAGGAGGCAGACAATCAATTTTTGAGGCGCATGCTCATATGGAGCTATCCTAAGCTCTCTCTCTCCAGTTGTGTACAGCTAAACTCTGAACTATTAGTCTATAGAAACAGTATCGAAAATGGCTTGTAACGCTATCACTATGAACTATTCCCAAGATCCAATGGGACCAAGCAGCTAACCCCGGGTCCTTCCCCTTGAAGGGGATTTCGAGATGGTCTGGACCTGATACCTAGTCCCGGGGCCGACACCACAGAGTTAGACCTCACTCCGGGTGGGACTTGCCGTCCAGGAGGATCCCGCACAGAAGGAAAATTCAGAGGTAAGAGCCCAATTTTCCTTTCTCCCAGGGGATCCTCCTGGGCGTCCAGTCAGGACAGTAGGGACGTACCAAAGCAGTGACCCGTTCTAAGTTTTTAAGGGGGGGGGGGGAAGGAGGGAGGTATGATAGGAGACGAGTAAGGCGGAAGAGGTAAAACTGTTCCTTATAGTACCGCCTGCAAGACCCGTCTCCCAAAAGCCGCATCAGCTGAATCTTGCAGTGGAATCTTGTAGTGCCTTGTAAAAGAATGCACTGAAGACCAGACTGTGGCACGGCAGATTTCTCTATAGGAAGCAGCGTTTCTGAAGGCCTGAGAGGTTGCTGCTCCCCTGAGGGAATGTGCAAATACTCCCCAGGGGGGTGGGGGGGTTGCCCTCTGCCTTATACGCCTCGCTAATGCAAAGCATCATCCAACGCGTTATTAAGGCCTTGAAAGCCCTCATGCCTTTCCTTTGAGGACTATACGAAACAAAGAGGGCCGAAGACTTCCTGAATGGTCTAGTTCTGTCGATGTACACCCCGAGGGCTCTTTTAACATCTAGGGTGTGCCAGGTCCTCTCTAGAGGGTGAGAAGGATTTGGACAGAAGGATGGAAATACAATTTCCTGTTCCCTATGGAACCGAGTGCCCACCTTGGGGCAGAAAGTTGGGTCTAGCCTGAGAACCACAGATGACTCTTTAAAGGAGCATAGAGTAGGATCTGCGGAAAGGGTACTAAGTTCAGAAACCCTTCTGGCTGAAGTAATTCCCACTAGAAAAGCCAGTTTAATGGATAGGTAGTGTAGAGAGGTTTCCCTAAGAGGCTCAAAGGGGACCTTTGTAAGGGCCCTAAGGAGGAGATTTAAATTCCAGGTAGGAAAACGGTGAATCACCGGAGGGGGGGGGGGGGGGAAATGACCTTTGCCACCCTAAGAAAACTAACAATATGGGGGTGTCTGGCTACCCTCTGTCCTTGTACCATGCATAGCATGCTGTTAAGTGCCGCTACCTGTCTTTGAAGGGTATTTGGTTTCAATCCCTTATCTAAGCCCTCCTGTAGGAAATCAAGGATAACCCTGAGGGGTGCCCTAACTGGTCTAACCTCCCTTCTTCCGAACCACCTAGCAAAGGTAGTCCAAGTGCTCTGATGTGCTTTGTGGCTGGGCATCTGGACTGGTGTCTAGGACTAGTGTGGAGTATCCTAACTTTCTCAAATACCCTCCTTTCAACTTCCACGCTGTCAGTTTCAGGGCTGCTGAGCTGTTTTGTCTGACTGGGCCCTGCGATAGGAGGTCGGGTCGATCCGGAAGACTGAGGGGAGGTTCTGTGCTGAGTTCCTGGATGTCTGCAAGCCACGGTCTCCGTGGCCAGTAGGGGGTCACCAATATGACGGTTGCTTGCTCCTTTCTGAGTTTTGTCACTGTTCTGTGTACGAGAGGCAACAGAGGAAAGGCATATAGTAGTCCCTGCGGCCATGCCATGTTCAGAGCGTTGAATGCTCTGGGATCCGGAAATCGACACACAAATATCTGCGTCTTTGCGCTGGCGGGGGATGCAAAGAGGTCGATCACCGGGTGTCCAAAATTGGTTATCGTCTGAAATACTGCCGGATAGAGAGACCATTCCGCTGGGTCGATCTCTATCCTGCTCAGCCAATCGGACTCTGTGTTCATTTGGCCCTTGATGTGAATTGCCTTGATGGAGCTGAGGTTGTTCTCCGCCCATTTGATGAGGGTGGTTGCCCGTAGATGGAGTGTTTCCGAACTTGATCCTCCCGGGTGGTTTATGTAGGCTTTCGCTACTGTATTGTCCGTGTAAACCAATACATGCTTGCCTTGAAGGAGCGGGGCCAGAGCCCATAGTGCTAGGTAAAACATCTTGAGTTCTAGCCAACTGATGTGGTGTTTCCTTTCCCAGGGTAGCCACTTGCCTTGAGCCGTCCTGCCTTGAGTGCGCACTCCCCAGCCCGTCAGACTCGCGTCAGTCATCACCGTCGTTCTGATTGGATCGAAGAGGGGAACCCCGGGCTCGAAGCAGTCTACCCGTGTCCACCAGAGGAAGGATTTCTTGAGGATGACTGGCACCGTGATCCATGGGTTTCCCCCTTGCATCAGTGTCCTGCCACGGACCAAAAAATCTCTGGAGAGGCCTGGAGTGAAACTTGGCCCAGGTGAGGATTCCCAAGCAGGAGGTCATGGCGCCTAGAAGACTTGCGAGAACCTTGAGTCCAGATTTGTGTGACTTTGAAATGTGTTGTATTAAGAGGCGGAGCTTTTGTTGCCGCTGTTGTGTCAAGAAGAGCTTTTACCTGGTCGTGTCCAAGATCACTCCCAGGTGCTCCAAGGTCTGTGATGGTACGAGGTGGCTCTTCTTGAGATTGCAAAACATAATGGCTAAAGGTTGCTAACCAAAGATAAACAGTCCAAGAACAGTAAAGGCTATAAACATTCCTCTCTTCAGTCCTTCTCCTCAACGTTTGGAACCCTGTGGGTCTGTAGAGATGTTGGAGCCTTCAGCCAAAGTAAGACAGAACTAAGGGGTCAAATTAAGGAAGAAAAAGTTTTGTAGGGATAGTCACACGCAGTGACCCCCATTCCCAAAGGAGACTGTTAAGACTGCCAAGAAGGGACAGAGTTTCTATATATCAGCAGGTTTTTTCACTGAGTGATTTTCTGTGTGGTGGGATACTCTTCCCTTTCAATCCTTTGCTTTCTGAAGAAGCATCTGCAAAACGTTGAGTCTTGGACTGTTTATCTTTGTTGTCTCCTATGCGGATTATATCTACAATTTCTAGACCCATGCCTTGTGATTAGGTTTTTGCTTTGTTCTACATTATCTACTATTGTATATTATAGATCCTGTTTTTTGTCTATTATAAATACATATATTGTATTATTGCTGGTCTTTTGTCGCTTTTGGTTACTTTTGTTTGTTGTTTTCTTCTTGAGATTGACCACGAAGCCGTGGTTCTGCAGATAGGTGATTGATCTGTGGACATCTCATAGAGCCTGTTTGCGAGACTTCGATTGAATTAGGATATTGACGAGATATGGATGGAGTTTGATCTCCTCCATTCGTAGGTTCGCAATGAGGATCACCAGTACCTTCGTGAACGTTCTTGGCGAGGCCGCGAGGCCGAAGGGTAAAGCGGTGTACTGCCAGTGTCATCGGGCATATGAGAACCTGAGCCATTGTCTGTGGGAGTGGAGGATGGGCACGTGTAGATAGGCTTCCTTTAGGTCTAGGGAAGTTAGCCACTCACCCTGTGTTACTGCTAGCCGGATGGATTGGAGGGTCTCCATCTTGAACCGCTGGGATCTGACTGCTTGATTTAGGATCTTGAGGTCTAGAACCGGCCTACATTCCTCTGATTTCTTGGGGACAAAGAACAGAATGGAGTACAGGCCGAGACCCTCCTCGTTCTTTGGAACTGGTTCTATGACTCTGATGGACTGGAGCCTGTGTATTTCTGTCTGCATTGCGACCTGTTTGTCTCTGTTGTTGGAGACCAGCGAGGCACAGGAAAAAGTGTTTTGGGGAGTGGGAGAATTCGATTGAGTAGCCGTCTTAGATGGTCCGAAGGACCCATGTGTCTGAGGTGATGCCTTTCCATTTTTCTGCGAACCTTTGCAGCCTGCCCCCTAAAGTCGGCTATTTGTGGGGGGGGGGGGGGGGCTGTCCAGTCATGCATCTGCCTTGGGATGTTTGGAGGTCTGATTGTACTTGGGTTTGTTCAGGTTTCCCTTCTGCTTCTGCCAGCTGGATCTGGATCTTTGTTGGTTCCCCCTGTGAAGGTAAAATGGACATCTGGCACCCCCTGCTGGTGTATAAGCTGCATGGAAGGAACAAAAATTCTTTTTTGATATTCCCACACTTTGTAGGGTCTGCTTTTTTGACTTGTCCGCAGCGTCAGTCAGGACTTTATCCAGGCATATGCCAAACAGTTTAGCCCCGTAGAAGGCTCCACCCACTAGGGCGTTCTTGGAGGTATTGTCGCCCTTCCAAGATTCGAACCATAGGCAGCGGCGACCTGCAACATTGGATGCCGCTCTAGATGCCCAGTGAAGCATGTCCACAGATAAATCCGCTATGATGCATACGCCAACTGAATCCTAGTGGATAGGATTCTTGTCGTTTTTTCGGAGACTCGAGGGTCCCTGGCTCTCGATCCATGTCATTAGCGCTCTTGAGAAATATGAAGTGATAGTTGCCATCTTTATAATCGAGGATACCTCTTCAAAGTTCCTTCTTAAATTGCAGTCTATCCCCTTGTCTGTGGGGTCCCGTGGGAAGCATTCTCTTTCAGTCGGGAACACGGAATTTCTGGCTAGGGATGCTGCAGTTGCATCCACCTTAGGGATGGCCAGGAGGGAGTTTTTGGACCTTGTGAGAGAATAAAAGGCTAACTGCGTCTTGTTCATTCTGATCGGTTTGTTAGGGTGTTGCCACTCCCTCTTGATTATTTTCTTGTAGGTCTTGTCTAGTACCATCCCTTTGTCTCTGTCCCCAGTCCTGGGGATGTATTCCCTCTCTTCCCCCTCAGAGGACTCAGAGGAGGCTTGCTTGTCTTTTTTCTGGCGTAGGCAGAGGGCCTTTACGACTAGGGGGTAGATTTGATCCTTGTACTTGCTGGGGAACTGCTTGTCAGGATCAGATGAGGTCTCTATCCCCACATCCCTCAACTCCCCTTCTTCAGGGGCGGAGTTGTTGCTCTGAACTTCAGAGTCCTGCACTTCAATGGAATTTTGCCCCTCAGCTACTTCTCCCTCCTCCTCACTGGTATTTAATGCCAGGGGCCTCCTAGCCTTTTTTCCTGTCTTTTTCCTGGGGAACCGTTCCTCCTCCTCGGACTGTGTGGATAGAACTTCCTCGGAGGGAGTTCCAGAAGAGGCTGGGGAGTCAAGGAGTCTCTGGGCCCTGCAGGGTTTCTTGAGGGTGGGGCGTTTGCCTTTTCCCGCTCCCTTGGATCTGCCTTTATAGGCCTTGGGTGTGTGACCTTTTTCTTTTAAGCTCCGAGAGGATCGCTCAGAGCACCTCCATATGGGGATCCTGGGATGGGGGGGGGGGGGGGGCTGTTAGTTGGTGTGCTCGCCGCTGCTTCCACCTCTGCTGCCGCCGCTGCCCCCACTCTTCTCCCGGTGGCCATCTTGTCTTCTTTCCCACCTTCGTAGTTGCAGGCTAGGTGGAGGGACAGGGCCTGATCCGCCATGCGCCGGGTTCTGAGCCATGGGAAGCGGGGGTTGGGCGATGCAGAGTCTCTCTAGCCCCTGGGGCGCTGCCGGGCTTTGTTTCCAGCCCGTTCCTGTTTTGCCGCCAGGCTGGGAGCTGCGGGGCGTGACAAAAGGCAGGCGATCCGGGATCCCCTCTCCCGGCAGGATTGCCGGGCTCTGCCGCTGCTGGGACTACTGCACCGCCACGCGCCGGGCCTGAGTCATGGGAAGCGGAGGATGGATGATGGGGGAGCCTGTCCTTGCAGCGCAGCTGCGCCTCCGGAATGCGGGAAGGCTCTCAGAGCGGCACGCTCGAGTCCGCCTCCTGGCCTGTCTGAGGCTCTCTGAGACCACCCGTGGTCTGAGCGGGGATAGGGTCCATGGGGACTTGAAGACAGAGCCCCCTGGAGGGTTGGTATGCCCGCTCATCGGGGTCTCCGCGCCCGTAGGGAGAAGGAGGCACCCATGGTTTTCCCCCATATCCCTCCTCGGGAGGGAGGTGAACAGGGAGAGGAATTTCTCCTCCCCTGACACCCAGGGACTATACAAGATAAGGCTGCCCAACTGAAAAACCTATGCAGGCAGCTAGCCTGCTTCCTACCCGAGTGAACGCAGACAAAACTGGAGAGAGCGCTTAGCATAGATCCATATGAGCATGCTCCTCAAAAATTGATTGTCTGACTCCTGCTGGTAGTGGGCAGGATCTACCCTACTGTCCTGACTGGACGTCCAGGAGGATCCCCTGGGAGAAAGGAAACACTTCCTCTTTCAATTCTATGGTGATTGAATTATCAAGGACAAGCGAGGAGGGACAGAAAGACATTTAACATACAGGCAATGGCCAAGGGAAAGAAAAAAACCAAGTCTGGCATCAGAGGAATAATTCATTAGCACCTTGCTTCTCAATACATCTACTTCCCCAGAAGGGTGACCTGCAGAATAAAACTGATTAAAATGTGCTAGTCCTCTCCAATCTCCCAGTGGCACTGCTACGGAAGTGGTTGTGTACCTGCTGCCTGGTCAAAGAAGGGATAGGAGCGTAGGAGACATGGGTAACTGAGAAAGAACAGAGCAGCAAAGCTATTTATGTCAGTGTTTCCAAAAGCATGAACCAAAATCTTGAGCGACACTTTCTTTGGGCATCCTACATTATTCTTTCTCCACTGAAATTTGCACTTCATATTCAGTATTTTGCTAAGGCCTGTTGTTCCTCCTTGCATACCACCACTAAAATTTGGCCCTTCTTTACTGCTCCCACTACCAAGAGTCTAGTCCACTCTAGTCATCTCTCACTTAGACTACTGCCAACTCCTTATTGGCTTTCCCCAATCTCATCTTGACCCTCTCACTTTTGGTCCACACTCCACTGCCAAGATCATCCACTTCCTTGCCTGCAACTTTGATCATGTTCAATCCATCCTCTGCTCCCTCCACTGCCCCCCACCCCCCAATCCAGCACAAACTCCTTGCCCTCACCTTCAAGGCTCTTTATGGTCTTGCTCCTCCCTATCTTTCTGCTCTCATTTTCCACTATGCTCCTACCCAAGAACTTCACTCCTCCTCTGCCACCACCCTCACCTTTCCTGCAGTCTTACTGCTCCCTGAACCATCTGACTTTTCTCAAATGGGGGCCCCATGCCTGGAACTCCATCCCTGAACTCCCACATACTCTCTGCTCCCTCCCAAACGTCAAGTCCCTCCTGAAAGTCTACCTCTTCCTTCAGGCTTTCCCTAGCTCCTCACCCCCACAGATTGCTCCTTTATGCTTCTCCTTATACTCTCATCCTTCAGGAACCTCCTCTACGCTTATAACTAAGCTAAGCATGTGAACCTGCAACTTCTCAGGCATTATGAACGGATCCGTTTTGATGTGCTCCTCCCCTTGTTCACTGTAAGCCCCTTGGGCAGGGACCTGCCTCTAATTCATGACTGCTCAGCACCAGATGCATTTCTAGTGCTTTTATAAATAGAAATAATATGCTACCAAGGTTTACATTTTGTTGGCTCACTGGATTTATCACATGGATAGGCCTCGCATGTATAACTCTTCACATGAGCCAAGGGCCTATAGGTATCAGCAACCACACACAAGTTACATGCCATAAAAATAAAAGGACAGATATGGATGGCAACATCAATTATCTTTCGGAGACCAGGGAAAATGCCCTTTGGACTCAATAACCAAACAGTTGCTCATCATCATGTAGGAATTTAAAGCATTGCTTGGGTCCATTTCCCTCTTATTAACAAACAACAAGATCAGCGGTCCCCCTCCCATCCCCCACTTTCTGTGAATCTCTTAATGGGAAAGAGAAAGGGCTTGACCTGTTGCTGGTGTGGACATCTCCTTCAGCTTCCCCTTCCCCTTCAGAGCCATCCCCTTCCTGCTGTCCTGTAGTGGTGCTAATGGCACCAGTACTTGAGCTGACACTGCCTGGCCCAGCTGGGTGGCCTTCCGCTGTGGTATCTCCATAGGCGCTACTGCGGCCAGATACTGAAGAGAAGAGAAAACAGATGTAAGCACGACTGAATGTAGTATCTGGAATGTGTTTTACAGATAAACTTCCAAACTGAATGACCATTTAAGACCACTTTAATAGGACTTCCAAATTACTAAGGGAGAAAAACATTGACCGAATGCATCTTCAAAAGCAAAAATGAGTGTTATTTCTGAAACACCATCACATGGCAACACTGCCAGGCTCAAGTTGGAAATCAAACTAAACTTACAACTTAGATCAAATCTGTCTAGGGTTCTTTGCTAAACATTTGGCAACACCACATAACATTAGATAGGAAAAAGATATTATGACCATTTTAGCTTTAAGAATATCACAAACCCTTTCCATAAGCAGCAGGGCAGCAACCCTGGTGTCCTAGCTTACTTCCAAAGCAGGCAAATTGCATTTGAGCAGCCTAAATTCCCCCTGCAGTTTCACTGAGTACGACTGTGGTCTTCTTCTTAACCCAGAAGAGATAGCAGTTAAGACAGGGGTGGGGAACCTGTGGCCTGTGGCCCAAATCCAGCCCACAGTTGGGTTTTATAGTTGTTTTTTGGCGCCATCCCAGTCTCTAGCCTTAATCACTGAGAGCAAGGATGAGGTCATGCACTCAAGGATAAGGGATGGATCCATGGATAGATCCATGATCTGAACCCTCCTCCATCTTGACCACATCTCCTAAGGGTCCCCACCCCAATTCCTATGTGGCACATGGAGCTTGTACTAATGGATAGGTTTCTCCAACCCTGAGTTAAGATAACCCCTTTTACTGAATCAACTTCTGTTGACGAGCATATGCAAAGTTTCTGAACTACACTGAGCTGTTCATAAGAAGCTCATATATAATCACCAACAGCAGTTGGTCCACTGCTAGCTACTTTATGCCTCCTCCCTCTCACACACACACCGGGGACCAACACAACAACAACGTTCTCCATCTTACACAAACATTTCATAAACAAGAGATCAATGTTATTTTTATTATATACTGAGGCAACAGCCCAACTTGCCACTAGACATTACCACTGTGCTCTCCAGCCACTGAATCCACGGCGCTGCCACCACTCTCTGAACCCACACTGCCACCGTGGTCAGCTGGCGAAGTTCGGAGGGTAGAGCCATCTGTTGCTGCTGTGCTGCCTTCATCATCGGATGCTGGAGCTATGAGAGTAACAAGAGCTGTTACAAGTAAAAACACCGTTTCTATACAACTCTAAAAGAGCATGCTAGGATAGAACAGAAGCCAAGAGGAGGTCTTCTGTAGTTTCTGTATTCATATTGTCAGTAAATAATGAACACAGAAAAGTTCCTCATTACTTCTGCTGGATCCGTCAAAGACACAAACCTAGACATTAACAAGTCCAAAAAAGGCAAACTCCCTTCCTTAAAATAATAAACACATCTGTTTATTTTACAATAGGCAAAGAAGAGCAGCAAATGTGACAAGATAAAGAGAGCGCTCCGAATACAAAAAGCATCCTAAAACCTAAAGAGTGTCTTCCTTTCATACAAAGTCCTTCAAAACAGTAATGCCCAGAGTCTTAAACAGATGCAGGTTCTGCTGTACAAAACAATTCACATCAAAGGACTTATTTTCTTGTATACCATACAGTCCAAAACCTACACCACATTTTAGGTTAAAAATTACAGTACAAACTTTCAAAGATGCTACTGGCTGGTGTAGATCAGTGCACAAATTGACCCATCTGTTTGAGTACCAAATTCCTCATATGTAATGCACAAGTTGGGAAATTTCTTACCTATGAATTTTCCTTCTCACACGTGGTCTAGACTGCTGGGATGTGTCCTCTCCTCACTGGGATAGGCAGGATCAATAATGATGATTGACAATCTCATCTCATGGGAAGGGCACAGCCCTCCTCCATTCTCCAGGATGAGACTGTCAAAGTTACTAAATAAAAACGAAGCATTCTAATAACTAAGTAATCAACCTTAACTTCAAAACCGACCATAACCGTCCACTTGAAACTAGTACAGAAAACAAGTAGGTATAACGAGCCAGAAAATTCAAGGACAGAAAGGAGTAAGTGAGGCTCCATAGGAAAGGGTCAGGTCTCTGCCCCCAAATACAGGTGGAATCTTGCAACGGGAGGGAAGTATACCATCTGTCCTTCCACATGGGAGAAGGAAAATTCACAGGTAAGATATTTCCCGTTCTCCCCCGGTGGCAGGACAGGTGGTCTAGACTGCTTGGAGTTCCTAAAGCAGTGCCGCTCCAGGGAGGACAAATTCCCACCAGTCGGAAAGACTCCCATTGAGAGACCCTTTTTCTCTTAAACTGAAATGATTCTCTTAAAGCACCCGGCGGTCAAACACGGCCTCTGCTGAAGCCACAGAAATTATCCTGTAGTAGGAGGCATGGCCTAATAATACTGAATTATTGGGGGGAATGGGGTTTTACATTGTTTTAATTGATATTATTATGGTTTATTTTAATGTTTTAATGTCTGGAATGTTTTAATATATTGTGAGCTGCCCCGAGATACCCAAGGCAGGAGGGGGCGGCATATAAATTATAAAAATAAACAAATAAATAAATTAGCTTCTGCCTCCCTTATGGAATGGGCCATTATTCCGGATGGCAGGGAAACCTTCTCTGTTTTGTTAGCTTCCCTAATGCAGTTCTTGAGCCAACCTCTAGAGTGGACTTGCACACTTTTGTACCCTTCCTTCCTGTGGCCATATGCTATGAAGGTGGTGGTGTCTTGTCTAAACACCCCAGGACCATCTAAATAAGTCTTTACTGCCTTCCTGACATCTAGAGCAGGGGTGGGGAACCTCAGGCCCAGGGGTTAAGTGTGGCCCTCAACTAGTTTTTATGTGGCCCCTTTCTAGTTTCTGGATCTGACCCCTGGATCCATTCTCTACTCCTAAGCACTGAAAAACTCAGCTCAGGATAATGGAGCAGGGCATGCAAACAAGGGTAGGGGACAGATTCATGGCACAGATCCATGACCTGGGCCCTCCTTTTCTTGAATAAACCTGTTACGCACCCCCATCCCAACCTCTATGCGACCCTCGGAGCTTTTACTAATATTCATTGTGGCCCCCCACGACAGAAAAGGTTCCTCATCCCGATCTAGCGTAAGCCAGGTTCCAGGGTTGGCCCCAGACATGTGCCACATGTGCGGCTGCACATGGCCCTACGGCCAGCTGGGGCTCCGCACTTGCCTGGCTGGGCAGCAGGCTGCAGCCAGTTTCTCCCCCAATAAGTTTTCTGCCTCCGCTCCATGGCTCCAGTCCTCATCCCTCACCTGCCTCTCCCTCCTAGTAGCGCTGCAGCAGCCGCAGGATCGGACTGGGAGATAAAGCGGTTTGTTTACGAACAACTCCTACCCAAGTGAGTGATCAGAAGGTTGTTACCTTGTAAAGAAGGTTCTTCGAGATGGCTCAGAACATTCTCACAACTGGGCTGTGCATGCTCACCCTATTCAAATCTTGAGCTCTTCTAGTATAAAAAGCACTCTCCCCCTCAAAGTGACAGTTCCTTCCAACCTTTTCTAAAGAAAAAAATTCCATACGGGGTTGGAAAGGTGGTGTTGTGAGAATGTTCTGAGCCATCTCAAAGAACCTTGTTTACAAGGTAGCAACCTTCTGTTCTTCTTCGACTGGCTCCTCACAGGCCATTTTTACATGGCTACGCTGGGCGGGGGTGTGTCCGTGGGCGTGCCGGTGTGTGGGCAGGATGTGCACATGGCCGCACATGCATCCCCACTCACCCCCCTTATCCACAGAGTAATCGCCATTTCCCCTGCTTGCTCCATGCATGGGGACAAGTGGCCTGCATGTTAGGGAGGCGCGCACGCACTCCCACTCGCCATGGCTGCATGCAACACATTGTTCACACGGAGCTCCCCCACCCATGAACACGCAGATAAAATCTGTGTGTTCATGGGTGGGAGAGACCCGTGTAAAAAGGGCCACATTTTCACAACTGTCTTACTTATATTACCTTAAGTAGGAATTTAGGATGTAAAGCAATATCTATTCTATCTTGGAAAATCTGCAAATATGTATCTTTCTGAGATTATTATGGCTTCTATTTCACTAACTCTTCTTAATGAAGTTATTGCTAACCCGCACTCCATAACCAGTTAATTTGGGCCCCTGATTTATTTATTTATTTTAAATATATACTTGTATATCCTCTGCAGTGGAACCACTCCTGGAGTGGTGGTAGATGCTTGGCTGGGGAGGTGGGAGAGGAAAGCACTGAAGGCCACACTTATCTATGGCCGCTCGGAGGAGTGGAGAATGGGAATGCTTCCTGTCCAGAGGGAGTAAATTTTATGTAAGTGTACACATTTGCATAATTAGGTGGAACCTAATTATGCAAATTAGGCCCTGCATCAAGATTTCGCAAATAGCCTCACAAACCCTGGGGCTGGCCCTGCCAGGTTCTCTCCCTAGGATGTTGGGGTCTTGGGCAACAAGACGGCAGAATAAGTTCTTGTTCTTTGTGGAATGCCAAATGAGCCTTGGGCCTAAAAGAGGAGTCCAGACTTAGAATCAGCTTGTCCTTATTTATTTCATCAATATTTATTTATTTTATTTCATCAGTTTATATCCCACCCCTCCTGAAAACAGCTCGGGGCAGCCAACTATTTTGAAACATAAAAATACAGTCATATAAAATTTAAAACAATTATAATAGTATTAAAACAGGGCTAGGCACACGATAAAACAATAAATAAGGGTGGGAAGAGATTAAAAACCCCTAACCCACCCTCCTCAAAGGCCTGGGTGAACAGCCAGGTTTTACAAACTCGCTGGAATGTTAAAAGGCTTGGGGCCAGGTGAGCTTCCTCCGGGAGGGAATTCCAAAGGCGTGGCCCGGCCACCGAGAATGCCCTCTCCATTGTGGCCTCCCGCTTAACATGCGGGACCTCCAAGAAGGCACCCCCGGCAGACCGAAGAAGCCGCTCTGGGGCACGGAGGGCGAGGCGGTCCCTGAGGTACGAGGGTCCCAGACCATGAGGGCCTTATAGATCAATACCTTGAACCTGGCTCGGCATGCTATTGGCAACCAGTGCAGAGTCCGGAGCACAGGTGTTATGCGATCCTGGCGACCCGTCCCCGACAGGAGCCGGGTCGCCGCATTCTGCACTAGCTGCAGCCTCCAAACCAGGAACAAGGGCAGCCCCATGTAGAGCGCATTGCAGTAGTCCAGCCTTGAGGTGATGAAGGCATGGACGAGGGAGGCCAGTTCCGGGCCGGAGATGTACGGGCGCAGCCTCCGCATCAGATATAACTGGCGGAAGGCAGTCTTTGCCACCCCCTCCACCAGGCTGAGATCTGCGTCCAATATCACCCCCAGACTACGAACCTGCTGAGCTATAGGAGGGAGAATCCACCCAATCAGGGGGGCCGACACCTCCCTCGCTCTCCCCACCACCATCACCTCCGTCTTATCGGGGTTGAGCTTCAGTCTGCTCTGCCACATCCATTCCACCACGGTCTCCAGACACTGGGATAGCACCGAGACAGCAGGGTCTGGGTCAGTTGAAAAAGAGAGGTACAGCAGAGTATCATCAGCATAATGGTGACATCGCACCCCGAACCCTCTCACGACCTCCCCCAAGGGCTGCATATAAACATTAAATAACAATGGAGACAGAATGGAACCCTGCGGAACGCCACAGGATAAAGCGCGGGGGCAAGATGTTTCAGCTCTCAACACTACCCGTCGGCTTCTCCATGCGAGGAATAAGCGGAACCATTCAAGAACAGTCCCGTCCAGACCCCCCAGGTCACGCAGTTGTCTCAACAGCAGCCCATGGTCCACGGTGTCAAAAGCGGCCGAGAGATTGAAACGGGTCCAGGAAACCAATGCTATCTAGATGCGCCTGGAGTTGGATCGCCACCGCCCGCTCAATAACCTTCCCTAAAAAGGTTATGAGAGACACAGAACTCTGGATCAGTGGATAAGGTCCCACGGTCTGAGACCCTTCTTGCCAATGTTATTACTATCAGGAATAACTTCTTGAGCGACAAGAGACACACACACCCCTGGTTCATCAGCTCAAATGGAGGCTTCATTAGTGCCAAGAGCACCAGGTTGAGTCTCCATATGGAGAATCTATGCTGTGTTGGAGGACAGACTAACTCCGCTGCTCTCAGAAATTGCTTCAATAGTGGATGTTTGGATAAGGGACATTTTCCTGTGCAACTTAAGATACTGGATAGAATCAACGTGTGCCTCTGTGAGGTCCAGCATACTCAGCTGTTCCCTCTCAAGAGCCAAGTCATTAGTGAGAGTTTCTAAACAACTCAGTCACTTGTATGTCCCTTTCCTCGCGGTGTCTGGACGGTGATGTCATCAGCAGGTCAACTAAGTAGGCATAGACGTGGATCCCCCGAGTTCTCAGGTGGGCTACCAGAATTTTGGTAGTCCAGAATTTTAGTAAAAACCTGTGGAGATGATGATAGGCCAAATGTCAGGGCCTTGAACTGATAACAGCGTCCTGTCATAGCAAAGCAAAGCAACCTTCTGTGGTACCTCCTGATACGAATACGGAGGCCAGGAAATCCCCCAGTCTGAGGGCCACTTTGATTGGGCTCACAGTTTCCATGCAAAATTTCCTATATCTCACTGAATTGTTCAGCCCTTTGAGGTCTAGGATTGCTTAGGAGTCCCTGTTATTTTTTGGAATGGTGAAGAAAAAGATGTATACACACAATAAACTTTGATGTTTGGGAATGGGCTCTATAGCTCTGATATCGAGAACGAGCTGAGTTGCCTTCCTTGCCTTGTTGGCCTTCACTGAGTTCTTTGCTACTGGAGACAGAAGAGCTCCTCTGGGGTGGAGGTGGGGGAGGAAAACTTGACGGCGTAACCACAGGAGATTGCTTTTAGGACCCAGGCCTCTTTCGTCGTTTCTACATATTGGTCTGCAAAATACTGAAGCATCCCCCCAATGGACAGCTGGGCATCTGCGCTGCTCCTGGCCAGAGGGCTGGGACTTCTTGAACCTTGGCTGACCCCCTGCTCTTATCTCTCTGTCACCTGGATCCTTCGGGTCACTGGTTAGTCCAGGAGCCTCTGTGAGAACAAAAGGACATGCTAGATATGAAGGTGGTCTTGGGATTCCCTTTGGAAGGGTTGAGCGGGAGAGCCTTCTCCTCTTTCGGTTTAGTTGTCAATGCGTTTTCCATGGCCTCACTGGACTATTTCCCTTGAAAGCGGACCCTTATTAGGACCGACTTGGAGGGCAAATCCACTCACCAGGGTTTGAACCATACCAATCAGTGGGCTACTACATTGGTTGCCATCACTTTAGCATTTAACTGAAAAGCTTCTAGAGTGGCATCCATCACATAAGCTGAGGCTAAGGCCAGCTTTTTGAAGCTGTCCTTGAATTCCTTCTGTTCAAAAATTCAATGCCAGGTCACTGGCCCACAGGTTGGCTGTCCTACTAAAGTTTGAGGTAGAAGCTGTCTCTCAGTGCCATAGCTCATGCCTCGTAATTCTTCCTAAGCAACACTTCTTTTTGTCCAGAGGGTCTGCTGACTTTGCTAGATCTGCCGCTCCAGCACCTATCTTAGTGTCACTCGCCGCCGCCAGCCGCCCCCGCAGCGGCGGCTTCAGGCAAAGAAAGGCCGTGACCAGCACCGTGCAGGACGGGGCAGTGCAGTCTGACGCCAGCACAACACAGCCAGCTGTGGCCCGGTGTGACGCGGCAGAGCCACGCCCCCTCCTGAGCCGCTCTGAACGCATCCAGGGACAAGCAGGGGTGTCGTCAGCACCCGAAACAGACACAACCCAATCAGCTGGCCCCGTGCAAGACGCGGCAAGGCCACACCCACCCCTGCGCCGCTCCAGACGCCTCCGTACGCATCCAGGGGGAGGAGCCTGCCTGTTATTAGCCGGATCACCAGAGAGCTCTGTGCCAGTAAACAGAGCAGACGCTTGGTGAGAGACTGGCCCACATCTGAAAGCTAAGTTCTTTTTGAGTACCTGTACCTCCTGCTTGTTGATTTTTCCCTGAGAACCTGCCGCCTCCTTCCCTCCCTCAGCCTCGTGTGCTTCTCATTTGTGTGTGAATCCCTTTTTGATTGCAGTGTGAGAGAACCTCCATCCCTCCTTCCCATTCAGAAAGGGAGAGCGGTGAAAGGGCCTTCCGTCCCCAAACCTTGGGTTTCCTTCCCCCCCCCAGTGTGAGAGCCCTTGGACCTTGCCTTGACCCTGCCTGGACCCCCTCCGTGCATTCCATCACTCTCTGCCCCACTGTTATCCCTTCCCGCCCTTCAGTGGCGTGGAAGAATTGTTGCTTGGATCCCTTCCTACTTAAGTGCTCTGTGCCCTATGATGATAGGGGCCTATGTTCTTGGTGCGAAAGCATACTGAACGGCCCACATACTATCCTGACGGGCAACCGGGACCCTCGTTGGAATTTACAGAGTAGTGTGCTTGAGCTGGGGGTGTGTGGGCTAACCCCTTTTCCCTGGGCCCCAGTGACACTTAGGTAGAGTTACAAACTCCTTCTAAGCTTTGGAGACTGAGTAGTACCTATTAATGTATTTATGCAGGCTCTTAAAAATGGCAGGCTGATCCCATTCCTTCTTAATGGCATCAACATAAAACTGTGCTAGGGATAATTCCGGAAAAGCAGCAGCCGCCCTGGGAAAAGTCCTCTTATTCTCTTGGGTGCCTCTTGAGTCTCACTAGAAGGGCGGGAGGGGTGGGAAGGGAGGGAAATTTGCAGAATAGCTGCTACCTTAGCTAGGAGATTCCCATAGCTTCCTGATTCAGTCTTTCCCCTGCGAGTTCCTCCCCCTTATCACCTGAGTAACTCTGTGGTGGAGAGTTCCCCATCCTCCTTCTTTGGAAGGGAGGAAGGAGGAATAGAAGGGGAGGTGGAGCAGCTCTCCCTCTTAGGGGTAGTCCTCCTGTGCCTTTTTCTCCCTCCTGCTGCATCTGGAGTTCCTACTGCAGTAGTGTCACTTGCCCCTTTTTTGCCTCTTCTCCCCCCTGCAGGGAGAGCTGGAGGAGGTGGTGGTGGAGGATGAAGAGCTAGTGAAAAAAGAGCAGGACTGTGATCTCCTCCGGCTAAGCCTCCTTCTGTGACTGCCCCCATGAGGGAAGGGCTTTTTTTTATATAACTTTTTAAAATTATTCTTTAGATACAAACATACATAACCATAGATATTTGTTTTTCAACAGGCACAGTAACACAACTTTAACCAGAAATGACAATACTTTCTTCTTCCCATTTCCATTACAGAGGTTTATATTTCTTTCAAACAGATGGTGTGTTTAAATTCCTTCATTTTGATGTGTTCTATAATTACTGTCCAACAGGGATTCCAGATGCAGTAAAACTCCTCCAAGTTATCTTTCAGATATGCGGAGATCCTTTCCATCGATATCATATACCAGATCCTTTTAGTGCAGTCTGAGTATGATGGCCCTGTTACTGTCTTCCATTCTTTTTGATGGTGTGCATGGCCACAAGTAGAAGTACTTGACATATTTTCTGTCTGACTTTCTCTGGTTGGAAGGGTAAGTCTGCTCCTATTACTTCTTTTATTGTTTTCCATGTTTTGTCCCAGAAAGTAGATAATTTTGGACAAGTCCACCAGCAGTGGAGATCTGTTCCTGGTTCTCCACAGTCACACCAGAATGATAATGAGTAATCCTTATTGATCTTATGAACCTTTTCAGGAGTGGAATACCATTTAAAATTAAGTTTAAATTTGAGGCTCTTTGACCATTAATGAGGAAGAACACTACCATATAATTCCAGATTTGTTTAATTTGGTATTTCCATTTTAAGATCATCTTCCCATAAACAAATATATCCTGTGTCACGAAAATTACAATCTCTTCTAAGTATCAAGTGCGTCCTCGATAGAAGTTTCACGCTGGCTGTGTTATTGAATAATATTATTTCTAATTCATGGGGTTGCCTTGTTTATAGGACTTTATCTTTGGAATTATTTTTAAAAAACCTATGTAATTTACAATAGAGCCAGAAATTAACCTTTTCTTTCAATGCAGTTTCTAAAGGTATCAACCCTTTTGAATTAATAATTTACAAAAAGATGCATTGCTCTAATAAATGCCTTTTCCCATCTGTCTAAGCATTTCTGCTTTGCCTGAGACCACAGGGGAAGGGCTTTGAGCCTTGTGGCTGCCCTTGTATCATCCCAACAGGGGACCTCTGGGGACCCGGATCAGTGCCTTCTGTTTTACTTATTTATTTGTATTTATAGCCTGTCCTTCCCCGAAAGCTCAGGGCGGCTCACAAAAAATATTATAAAAACATTTAAAATACAATCCCCCCCTCCAAAATCCAACCCCCTCGCACATAATCCCTCTCCCCCAACCCATCCTTACCCTTAAATTATCTCCCGCACACACAATTACCCATTCTGTTCAGCACCAGCAGCAGTTAGAGGGACGGGGGGGGGGGAAGGGGGGGGCGGTGTAGCTATGATTTTTAAGGAGGCTGGTCTGTGAAGAGTATCCAGTGCAGACCATGGTAGGTATTGAAGGTCTCCACCTTGTGTTTGATTTGGCAGGGGACAGTTGGGGAGTGCTGCTGGTTTCCCGTGCACCTACCAGTACAGCAGCCTCCCTGCATGCTCTGGCAGAGGCTGTGTCAGAGGTGGTGTTGCGGTCCCCCGGGACTATTATCCTGGGGGACTTCAACATCCACGCTGACGTAGTGCTCGGGGGAGTTGAGCATGAGTTCATGGCCGCCATGGCAACCATGGGCCTGTCCCAAAGGGTCAACAGCTAGACACATCTTGTGGGACATACCTTGGACCTCATGTTCTGCACTGGCCTTGAGGCAGATGTTCCGTTAATGGGGAAGATAACTGTGCCCTTGTCATGGACGGATCATTATCTCATACAGACCTCCCTTTTAGCGCATGTCTGCCCCCAGCAGTGTGCAGAACCTATTAGGAGGCTGATGGACCCGGTGCAGTTTCTAGGTGCTCTGGGGGAAGATACCCTCCGACCTTGATGACCGTCTCATCGATGACCGTGTTAAACTATGGAACATCTTGCTGACAGAGGCCATCGATCAAACAGCTCCCAGGCGTCCATTGCTCAGGCGACGGCCCTGCAAGCCTCCTTGGTTCTCCGAGGAACTGCAGGTCCTGAAGCAAGAGGGGTGACAGCTGGAGCGACGGTGGCGTTGATCTTGAGCTGAAGCCGACAGATTGTGACATAGAGCTAGTTTACGAGCCTATGCCGTGACTATGCAGACAGCAAAGAGGGAGTTCTTTGCTGCCCTCACAGCGTCCGCAAGATCCCGTCCAGCAGAGATGTTCTGGGTGGTACGGGGGCTGGTCAGTCTGGCCTCCCTAAACCCGGTGTTTGAGTCATCTTCCACTCGCTGTGACCTTTTTGCAGATTATTTTGCAGAGAAAATTGCTCATATTCATCAAGACCGCGATGCCACACTTAATGCAGTGAAGGAGGGAGAGGTTGTAGAAGCCCCGGCTTGTCCGATTTTATGGGATCACTTTCAGTCGGTGACACCCGTTGACATGGTGGAGGTGCTGGGGGCTGTTCGAGTCACTTCTTGCGAATTAGATCCATGCCCGTCCTGGCTGATTAAGAGCTGCTGGGAGACAATGGAGCCATTGCTGGTCGGGGTGGTCAATGTCTCCCTACGGGAGGGCAGAGAGCCGAGCTGTCTCAAAGAGGTGGTGGTATGGCCTCTGCTCAAGGAACCATCGTTTGACGTTGACTACCCTGCCAGCTATCGGCCTGTCTAACCTTCCACTGAATGGGTAGTGGCTCAGCAGCTCCAAGAGCATCTCGATCGTGTCAGTTATCTGGAGCCCTCTGAGTCTGGCTTTCGTCCAGGGCATGGCACTGACACAGCATTTGTGGCTTTGGTCGATGATCTGCGCCGTGAAAAGGATAAGGGTCGATCAACCCTTTTAGTCCTATTAGATCTGTCGGCTGCATTTGATACCGTTGACCACGAGATGTTGGTGACGCACCTGCGGGACAGTGCAGGGGTGGGCGGGATCGTTCTGGAATGGTTCCACTCAGTCCTGACAGGAAGAACTCAGCGGGTGGTGCTCGGTGATTATTTTTCATCACACCGAGACTGCTTGTGTGGGGTCCCGCAGGGTTCTATTTTGTCCCCTCTCCTGTTTAACGTGTATATGCAGCCGCTCGGCGAAGTGATCAGGGGGTATGGGGTGAGGTGTTATCAGTATGCGGATGACACCCAACCATGCCTCTCATTTTCAACTGACCCATGCCCGGCTGTCTCGGTGCTTACCCAGTGTCTGACAGCTGTGAGGGACTCGATGAGGACTAATCGACTGTGACTGAATCCTGACAAGACGGGGGTGATGTTAGTGGGTAAGTCGATGGAGATGACAGCCCCCTCAATTGAGGGGGTTTGTCCTCCACTGACTTCCCAGATTCAGAACCTGGGGGTGCTCCTCTATGCGCAGCTCCGCCTGGACCTTCAGGTGGAGGTTGTGGCGAGGGGTGGCCTCCACCAGTTACATCTGGTCCGGCGGCTTCGGCTGCTGGTGTTGGATCTGGACACGATCATCCATGCTTTTATTACCTCTTGGCTAGACTACTGTAACGCGCTCTACGTGGGGCTACCTATAGTGATGACTCGGAAGCTGCAGCTGGTGCAGAATGAGGCGGCCCAGCTCCTGGTGGGGATGGGCCGCCGGGAGCACATTACACCAGTGCTCCGATCTCTGCACTGGCTGCCAATAGTCTTCCGGGCGCGATTCAAAGTATTGATTTTAACCTATAAAGCCTTACATGGCCTGGGCCCTGTCTATGTGCGAGACCGCCTCACTCCCCAGGTTCTAGATCAGCCCCTGCGATCGGCCGGGGGCACCATGTTGGCGGTCCCCCGGGGGGCCACACAGAACAGGGCGTTCTTGGTTGCTGTGTCGCGCCTGTGGAACTCCATCCTGGTGGGGGCCCATTTGGCCCCGGACCTCCCGGTTTCTGCAGGAACTGTAAGACCTGGCTGTTCCGTCAGGCTTTTGGCGAGGGAGAGGGGTAGGGTTGGGTGGGGGGGTTTGTGGTTTTCCCCCCTGCTTTTGTTTATTATGTTTTTAAATGTTTTAAATTATATTTTTATATTGTATTGTTGTTAGCCGCACTGGGTTGCTGTGAGGTAGGAAGAGTGGGATACAAATATGGTAAATAAATAAATAAATAAATAAAATTCAGTTGCCACTGCCAAAAGCCTAACAGAGCAAAATGGTCTTACATTGCCTCTAGAAGGCCGCCAGGCTTGAACACAAGCGGACCTCCTGGGAGAAAAAGCTCCACAGCAAAGATGCGACAGCTGAGAATGCCCTCATAGTTGAGACCTGGCGAAAAACTGGAGTCTCCACGAAGGCGCTCTCAGCTGATCGCAGAGGCCGCAACAGGACACGGGGAGTCAGGTGATCCTTCAGACAGATGGAGCCTAAGCTGTTTAGGGTTTTAAAGGTCATTACCAGTACCCTGAATTGGGCCTGGAAGACTATCGGCAGCCAGTACAGTGAATGGAGCACTGGTGTTCCATGTTTGCAGCGACACATCCCCGTGTAAAGAGGTGAGCCGCCGATTCTGCACCAGCTGCAGCCTCTGAATTGTCACCAAAGGCAGTCCCGCATAGAGTGCATTACAGTAGTCTAGCCTTGAGGTGATGAAAGCATGGACAACAGCTGCCAGATCAGAGTTCGAAAGAAAAGGTTGCAGCATCTTCACCCAATGGAGTTGTTGAAAAGTGCTTCTGGCTGTCGCCACGACCTGGCAATCCAGGCACAGCAAAGAATTCAGAAGCACTCCAAAGCTGCAAACCTGACCAACCAGAGGGGTCTGAACCCCATCAATAAGAGAAATACCAGTCCCCTCCAGGGCACAAGACTGGCCCAGCATCATCACTTCAGTCTTGTCAGGATTCAGCTTCATTTGACTCGCCCTCATCTAGTCCCCCACTGCCGCCAGGCAACATATAAGCACTGAGACAGCCGGACCTGGGTCGATTGAAAAGGAGAGGTAGAGCTGGGTGTCATCAGCATACTGATGGCACTGCACCTCAAACCTCTGAATGACCTTGCCCAGTGGCTGCATATATACGTTGAACAAGAAGGGGGACAGAATGAAACCCTGCGGGACCCCCACAATGGAGAAATGATGATGAGCAACCACACACCACCACCCGCTGAGGCCTCTTGGACAAGAAAGAGCAGAACAGCTCAAGAGCAGTCCCACCCACTCCAGTCAGGTCCCGCAGGCGAGTTAACACCACTTCATGATCAATGGTAACAAAAGCTGCTGAAAGATCTAATAAAATCAACAGGATAGAATTTCCCCGGTCTAACTCCAGGTGAAAGTCATCAACCAAGGCCAGAAGCGCGGTCTCTAAGCCGTGCTCAGGATGGAAACCAGACTGCAATGGGTCCAGGAATCCGATAGCATCCAGATTCACCTGAAGCTGATGGACCACAGCCCATTCAATAACCTTCCCTAAAAAAGTAAAGTTAGAGCCAGGCCGATAGCTGGCAAGGGAATCAACGTCCAAGGATGGCTTCTTAAAAGCAGAGGCTGAACTATCGCTGTCATAAGGCAGCCCAGCACTCTGCCCTCCCGAAGGAAGATGTTGATCACTCCAACCAGTAACGGCCCCAACATCTCCCGGTGGCTTTCACCAGCCACCAGGCATGAATCGAGTTCACAACTTGTGGCTTGCACAGCCCCCAGCACCTCCTCCACATTGGTGGGTGACAGCGACTGAAACCAATTCCCCCCAAAAGGACCCCTCACCACCTCGAAAAGCCCCGCTGGAAGTGACTAAGATTTTATGACGGCGGCGAAGAAAGCCTTCTTTTGCCCCCCAGTTCCACACACAAGGTCCCTCTGAGTCCCTGGGGGTGGATTCCTGGATCATGGCCTCAAGGAGATGAGATGAAGCCACTACCTGCCTGCCCAGCCATAGAAGGACCTCCTCGGGGACTAGCTTGCCTCACGGCCCACCTGTGCCCCGATGGATAGCTTCATCCTGCTTGCCTGGGTGGGTCCATGGGGGTTTCACTGGCCTCCACCTGCTCTCTGGCTCAATCCCGGCCTGTGAGCAGTGCTGGTGAGCCCGTGTCCCAGCACAAGGCCCTTCTGCTCCAAGACACCATGCCGGAATGTGGGGAAGCCAGGCAGAAGGAAAAAGGGCACGAAAGTACCCAGGGCCTCTGCCACAGCTTAAACTCCCTGTCTGCCGTAGCTGCAATGGAGGAGTGGCTCCTGGTGCAGTAACTCCCCCTTGGAAAGGGCCCTAGCCTGGAGAAAGTTTGGGGGGGGGGGGAGAATCAGGGGAAGGATCCCCATGACCCCTGCTAGAAACTCAGCCTGAGCCCCCTCTCCACCCCCCAAAAAGGAGAGGGAAAGAGGAATGGGCCCACAAGAAAATAAAAGTAAGTAAATAAATAAATAAAGGCGGGGGGGGAGGGATAGGCCTAAACAATGGAAATGCCCCTAGGAGCTCTAAATTCTGCTACCTATATCTAGCAAGGCAGGAACGAAACTGGGGAATGGAGGAGGGCTGTGTCTCTCCCATGAGGCAAGACTGCAAATCATCATTATTGATCCTATCTAATCCAAGTGAGGAGGGGACACAGCCCAGCAATCTAGACCATCTGTCCTGCCACAGGGGAAGAATGACTGATTTACAGTGTTTACTCTTACCTGCAAGCACAAGTGATAATGCTGAAGGATTCATGCATTAATTCATGCACAAAAATGAAGAAAAAGTTTTACAAGTGTCAGTTTGGAGTAGATCCAGAAAGGCTTAAAAATGTACTCAATTTACTGCTATTAGCCCTTCCAATCTTTAAATAAAAAACCAGAATATTTATTTAATCTGTTTTTGTGCCAGTCAGACCAAGAAGGATGATTTAAATGTAGGGTAGGGGAGCCTCTACAGATATGAACCTTGGGGGCTGTTGACATTAGCTGGCAAGCAACATGGCAGCAACTGGGAAAGCCAAATACTTAATTTTTAAGTTATTTATATTTGGAGCAAGTAATCATATGATTCCAAATACAGAGATGAACCTTCCTTGTCAAAATTATTTTCAAACACATTACATAATCCAGAGCAAAACAGAAACAAAAATTGGTCACCTACCTCGGAGAATTTGTTTGTATTCTGTCGTACTGTCAGTGCTCTGCACGGGCAGCTCTGCGGATGGCCGATAGGAGACAGAAGAAGAAAAAACTTCCTGCGCATGCGTGGAGCTGCCCTTCCTCCTCAGTCAGTAACCAAACCGAGGCTCATCTCCATCTTGCTGAAACAGTCTTATTCATATTTGTTAGTGATAACACCCCCTTCCTGGGGTTTCCTAGGAGTTGACTACGTAAAAAAAACCCTAAACTTCAACGAGAACCTAACCGTAACCAATGCTGTACAACAACTGGGCATCTCTAAATGCCCCCACTTCTTGACAGTGCTGTTTGACAGGGAGGGCCGAAGCACTGACAGTACGACAGAATAGAAACAAATTCACCGAGGTAGGTGGCCAATTTTTGTTTCTCCTTCAGTCTCCTGTCAGTGCTCTGCATGGGATGTACCCGAGCCCCAATAAAGAAAACTATGGGTGGGAGCAAACAGCCCTGGGAGCCTCCAGAACTGCCTGCAAGACCCTCCTGCCAAATGCCACCTCAGCGGACCTAAACAAATCTAGCTTGTAGTGCTTAACTGAAGCGTGCAGGGATGACCAAGTCGTTGCCCTGTAAATTTTGTGATAAGATGCCCTTGACTTAAAGGCGTACGAAGTGGCTACACTTCTAACTGAGTGCGCCCAGATCTGTAAAGGAGGGACCTTATTCTTTGCCCTGTAAGCTTCCATGATGCATTGTTTAACCCACTTAGAAATCAATGCCTTCGAAGCCTTCCAACCCCCATAACTAGGCCTGATAATAAATAAGGCTGAGGTGGACCTCAACCCTTGAGTCCTCTTCAGATAGATTTTTAGAGTCCGTCTCACACCCAGGGTGTGCCACCCCTTTTCCCTGGGATGAGGGGGCTTTGGGCAAAAGGACAGAAGGACTAATTCCTGATTCCTATGAAAAGACGAGTTTATCTTTGGAATGAAGGCCTCGTCTACTCTAAGTGTCACTGACTGGCTTTTAAAAGAGCAATAATTGTCCTCCATAGACAGTGCCCCCAGTTCCAAAACCCTGCGGGCCGAGGTGACTGCCACCAGGAATACCACCTTAATGGTTAGCATGTACAAAGAAACATGTCGGAGTGGCTCAAAGAGAGCCCTAGTAAGGGCATCCAAGACCAAACAGACTCCACGAGGGACACCTGTGGGAGACTGGGAGGCCAGATGTTACGAGATGCTCGTAAGAACTGTCTAATATGCCTATGGGGAAACAACCTCCTGCGACAGATTGAGTGTAAGATCGACACAATGGCCACTGCTTGGCGAGCCAGGGTGTTCGGTCTAAGGCCTTTCTCCAAACCATCTTGAAGAAATTGTAGGATTGTCTGAACCCCTGCTTGAGCCGAGTCTATTCCCTTTTGGTCTGCCCACCCCTCAAAGGTCTTCCATGTGGAGGAGTAGGCTTTCCTGGTAGCTGTGCGTCTGGCTTGTTGTAGGGTGGCTAGGACTGCCTCTGAATAACCCGGAGCCCTCAAGGCTGCGCGCTCAAGAGCCATGCTGTCAGTTTTAATATGTTGATGTTGCTGCATTGCAGTGGTCCCTGGGTTAGTAAATCTGGCCTCAACGGGAGCTGTATGGGCTGGTCCTGACTCAGCTCCACTAAGTCTGAGAACCAGGGCCTCCTTGGCCACCAGGGGACCACCAGTGCTTGCTCCCTGATGATCTTGGCAATGCCCCTGGGTATCAGTGGGATAGGAGGAAATGCATATAAGAGGCCCTGTGACCACTCCTGGTTGAGCGCGTCGACTGCTTCCGCGGCTCCGTCTGTCATTCTTGCCATGTACCTTCTTACTTGCCTGTTGCCTCTGCTCGCAAACAGGTCCATCACTGGCTGCCCATAGCGACTCACAAATGATCTGAAGACGTCCGGGTGCAACTGCCATTCGTGGGGATCCAATGTTTGTCGACTCAATCAGTCTGCCTGTACATTCTCCGTCCCCTTTATGTGTAGGGCCTTTATTGATTTTAGATTGCGTTGCGCCCAAGTAAAGAGTCTCGTTGCTTTGCGTTGAAGATTTGGAGCTCTGGATCCCCCTGGTGGTTGATGTAGGCCTTCGTGGATATGTTGTCTGTGTAGATCAGGACGTGCGACCCGCCTACTACATCGGCTAACTGCAGCAGTGCCAGATGAACTGCCCTGAGCTCGAGGACACTGATGTTCTGGGAGCGGTCTGTTGCAGACCATAGTCCCTGCACCGAGGTGGGTCCCATCTGGGCACCCCATCCCAACAGGCTGGTGTCCGTCGTGATGACTGCGTGTTGGCTCCGACAGTGGCACGCCTGGCTCGAATGTTGCTGCTTCTAACCACCAAGACACTGATCCTTGAAAACCTTTTGGTATCCTTACCCATGGATTGAGACCTCTTGTGAGATCTGCTTGCAAAGGTCTCAGCAGCTGCTGCAAGGGTTGAAGATGGAAACGAGCCCACTGAACTTGCCTGGTGCACGAGACCAAGAGCCAGAGAAGCTGTGCCCGGCGCTTTAGTCTTGCTCGAGTTTGATGCTTCAAGTTGGCAAATCATTGACCTGATGCACTGCTGTCTGGCTGGTGGAATATACGTGGCGCCTAAGGTAGCATCTGTTAGTACCCCCAGGTGTTCCAGTCTGCGTGTCGGCACTAGGTGACTTCTCCTTGTTGATCAGGAAGCCATGGGTTCCGAGATACTCCATCGTTCTGTTCAGGTTTGTCAGAACCTTTTCTCTCGACTGGGCCTGGATGAGTAGATCATCCACGTAAAGGTCAATGTGCACCCCTTCTTTCCTGAGGTTCACCACCAGTGGAATCAGAATCTTGGTAAATGTCCTCAGAGCTGCAGAGAGGCCGAATGGGAGGGCCCTGAACTGGTAGTGGCTTCCCTGGTAGAAAAATCGGAGCCATTGGCGATGCGGTTCCCATATTAGAATATGGAGGTACGCATCCCTGAAGTCCAGGGAGACTAACCAATCCCCTTCCCTGATGGCATGACAAATTGAGGAGACCGTTTCCATCTTGAAACATTGGTACCTTACTACCTTGTTCAGAGTTTTGAGGTCCAGTACTGCCCTCCACACGCCCAATTTCTTGGGCACTAAAAAAACGAATTGAGTATAGGCCGAGTCCCCGTTGTACTGGGGCTACCGGTTCTATGGCCCTGATTTTCTCAAGTCTCTGGATCTCTTTCAGCATTGCTGAGTGCTTCCGCTGGTCTGATGATCTGAGAGGGAATGAAACAGTGTTTTGGTGTGCCCTTTAGTTCTATGGCGTATCCCTGACTGATGCAGGTTAGGACCCAGACATCTGAAACGGATTCTGCCCAGCCGGCTGAGAGACACTGAAGCCTGCCTCCCACTTCTGGCGGACCTGAGTAGTCATGCGTCCGTCTTTCTCTGGGTCTGGGGAAACCCTTTGGGGCGATGTTTGTCCTGTCTGGGCCCCTGGCCTCTGCCTCCTCGGCGAGGGTAGAATCTGCTAGACTGGTCGTAACTACTTGACCCCTGTCGCCTGAACATTCCGTATCCGGAACCATAGCCTCCTCTGGGCCTATATGATGGGAAATGAAAAAGATTCTATTTTACTCCCATCTGCTGCAGGTTCTTTTGTTTCTTTTTGTCATTGACGTCCGCCAGGACAAAGTCCAAACAGACGCCAAACAGCTTGAAGCCCTTATAGGGAGCCGCTGAGAGAAGATTCTTAGCCGTGGAGTCCCCTTGCCATGATCTGAGCCATAATTTACGCCTAGCCGAGACTGATGACGCTACTGCTCTGGCAGACCAGACCATTGAATCCATAGTGGAGTCTGCCAGAAAGGCAGATTAATGTGGGCCGAGAGAAGCTGAGCCCTCCTGTCAGAGACTGAGAGGGACTGAGTCTCCTGAGTCCACGCCAGCAGGGCTCTCGCCATATAGGAGACCACCACACTGACCCTCATTGAGGTGGTCGAGTAATCAAGGCCCTTGTGTAGGGCAGATTCTACTCCCCTGCCCGTGGCATCTTTGGGGTAACAATCCCCCTCTGTCGGGAACACTGTCTGCTTGGCCAGTAATACCACTGCCGCGTCCACCTTGGGATTTTTTTTTTAGGAGTGGCTCCTTTTTCCTGGAGAGAGAATAAAGAGCAGACTGGATTTTATTCATCCTTTTATTTTTCTCAGGCTGCTTCCACTCCAGAATCAATTTCTCGAAAGCCTTGTCCAATGGCACCCCCATTTCCTTGCCATGGACAGAAGGGATAGACTCCCGCTCGTCCTCCTCTTGGGAGTCTGACGAGGCCTCCTTCGGGGGCTTCGCAACCAGCTGCAGTGTCTTGGCAACCGGATTCATGAATTCGACTCTGTATGGTAAAGGGAACTGTCTTTCTTTATCCCTGGGGTCTTGGAGGTCTAGAGCCCCGGGTTCCTCCATGTCTTCCCACTCCTGCCCGGACTCCAGCTCGGACTCTGAGCCCAGTTCAGTGAGGGCCTGCTCCCTAGGCCTCTTGGAGTGGGATTCCTCCCCCACTCTCCTCAACGAAGTGGCCAGAAGAACTAAGGAGCCTATTCAGGCCGCCCCCTAGTGGCCACTTGCCCTTCCTAGAGGATTTGCGCAGGACTTTTGCCGCCCTTGCATTGCTGGGGGGAGGGGGGCCAGTGGGGAATTGCCAGGGCCTTTGTCCTGCAGTTCCTATAGTCGATCCAGGGACTTCTGGATCTTTTCCATGGACGGCGCCAGGGAGGGGAGATTCATTGGGGGGCCTCTCTGAGCTGGCGTGCCTCAGGGCTGGTCTCCCGTTCCATTTCCCTTCCCCCATCTGGGCAGTGAAGGGAGGGGGAAGAGTCCTGGCTCCGCGGTGCGGAGGAAAAACAGGGTGCCGGTGCACGACCCTGAGGGCTGGGCAGGAAGCTTCCCAGCTCCTGGATGGCACCCTACTCATGGCTGTGGAGGGAGCGCCGGTTTCCGGGCTCTTGCGGGACAACCAGGCCTCTGCGCCGCGAGCCTTCCAAGCTCAGTTGCGGAGGAGGGAGGGGCCGGAGTACGACCCTGAGTTCTGGGCGGGGAGCTCCCAGCTCCTGACTGGAGCCTTACTCTCAGTTGTGGAGGGAGCGCCGGTTCCCGGGCGCTTTGCGGGGCAACCGGGCCTGTGTGTAGCGAGCCTTCCCAAGCTCGATTTGTGGAGGAGGGAGGGGTTGCTTTGCGTGGCAACCTGTTGGTCGGCTGAGCTTCTCCCAGCCAGGAACTCTCTCCGACCCTCGCCCGTCTCTATGCTGCCCGAAGATGTCCTGGGCATACAACTAATCGCTCTCTCTTCTTTTTTTCTTTTTTTTAAAACAGGGAAAGCCGCGCTGACCTCCCGACGGCTGAAGGCAGAAGATCAGACTGAGAACGAAGGGCAGCTCCACACACACGCAGGAAGTTTTTTCTTCTTCTGCCTCCTATCGGCCATCCGCAGAGCTACCCGTGCGGAGCACTGACAGGAGACAGAAGGAAAAGCTTACAGTAAGAGGGTTTGATATGCACTGAGACCATTTTGTTCCTTTCTGTGAACAGTTACCTGATGCTGTGGTGTCAGAAAGTGTTCCAGCATCGAGAGAGGAAGAGCTTGGAGCTTGGCCAGACAGCCCCAGGCTCTGCAGGCCAAGTGCACTGCTGCTGCTTCCTATGAGCGGAGAAACAAAAGAAATTAGGTCACTGTATCCCCCTTAGACTAAGTACCACCTTCTGCACCAAGTAGCCTTCAGGGGAACACCCAAACAACCACCCTAGGCGGTTTTTCACCTCTTCTCCGATTCCTCCCTCTCTTTGCTCTGTACAAGCCTCACAACAGCTCTCTCTCTCTCTCTCATTCACTCATCTTTTGTGCTTTCTTCTGTGCTCCTGTGCCAACCAGTCCCTCTGCAGTCATTCTAAATTAATTGTCTCAAGGATGATCTTGTCGCTAAGTCTCTGGTCTGGGAGATGGAAGGCTGGGTTCTATTCCTGACTTTGCCACATAAACATGTCAGTTATCGAATATAAATACCACCAGAGAGTATCCAAACAGGCTCCTGCATACCGAGGTACCTCTAAGTCCAGAACAGAGGTAGTTAGTCTGGAATCAAACAGGAGGAGTCTATTCATTTAACCTGGGGTAGACATATGAACAACCCCAGGAAACATGCAAACTGCCGAACTCTGAATGCTCAACTATTACATGGGGTTAAGCCTTAACCACACTCAATGGCAATAGTCTCCAAAGCCTTAATTATTGGTCCAATATGTAACGATGTGTTATAAATTATAGCACGAGTTAAGGCTCTGATCTCTGGGATTTCAGTTATCTTGATGGAGTTTTACAAGCCTTCAATTTTTTTAATTACATGCAATGAATTTTCACATCCTGACAAGCATCACCACCAATAAATACAAATTACAAAGGGCAGAGTTAAGGAGGCCTGCAAGGTGTGGCTTAACCTTAAAAATAGAGGTTACTTACCAGTAACTCTGTTCTTAGAGAAAGCTCTGCGAATTCTCACTAATGGGATTCACTTCCTGCTCTGCAGGTACCGGAAAACCTCTTGTCAGCAGTTTCCAGGCAGAAAATGTCCTGGAAAGAACTAGAATAAGGTGAGGGCTCCGCTCCTCCTCCCTCCCCCTCCCGCACGGAAAGCGCGGGCTCCAGTTCGCGCAAGAGGCTATAAAAGGGGGTGGAGTCCTCGCCGCCTCAGTTCCTTCGAATCCCGTCCCGGGAAGACCAAATTAAGGTACCTCCGAGACAGAGGGGAAGGCTGGGCGGGTCGTGAGAATTCGCGGAGCTCTCTCGAAGAACAGAGTTACTGGTAAGTAACCTCTATTTCTTCTTCGAGGTTCTCCGCGATTCTCACTAATGGGAGAGTGAAAAGCAGAGAGAAAGACTTACCTCTGGTGGAGGGAGTCAAGAAGGTCAATGAAGGACGGATTGCAATACTGCTCTGCCAAGGCTGGAATCTGACGTTGCGGCCAAATCCAGTGAGTAGTGCTTGGTGAAAGTATGCACAGATGTCCTGTATAGGGACTCCATGGAAGTAGGCAATCGAAGAGGCAACTGCTCTTGTAGAAAGAGCACGAAGGTGGGAAGGAGGCGGCCTGCCAGCTTGCTCATAACATCTTTTTATACAGAGCAAGACCCACTTAGAAAGTCTCTGGGACGTGAGTTTTACTTCGATACGTTGACCACCGTAGGATATGAACTGGACATCCGAAGCTCTGAAGGGGTGAGTTCAAGAAAAGTAGAATGGGAGTGGCCGTTTGACATCCAGTGTATGGGAAAAACTGTCCGTAGGGGAAGAATGCGGCCTAGGGAAAAATACAAGCAAGGAGATGGTCTGGTTGAGATGAAAAGGGGAGACGACTTTAGGAACGAATGAAGGGTCTGTTCTGAGGTCCACTCTATCGAGGTGGAAAACGGTGTAAGGAGGGGAGGCCTGAAGCACGGATAGTTCGGAGACTCTCCTAGCAGATGTGATAGCCAATAATAAAGGAGTTTTAATAGACAGGTTCTCCAGGGACGAGGATGCCATAGGCTCGAAGGGAGGACCCATTAGCTTGGTGAGGACAAGATTCAAGTCCCACGGTTGTGTAGGTCGGGGGGAAGGAGTTGACTAGACACTCCAGAAGGTCCTCATGAGGGAATGCGAAAACAAAGTCCCTGTGCCCAGGGGGGCAAAGGCGAGAGGAGAGCGCAGCCAGATGTACCTTGAGTGAAGGTATAGATAGGCCCAAACTGTGGAGGTGTAACAGATACCGGAAGACGTGGTTCATCGACAAATCGTGTAATTCGCAGGGTAGAGTCGTGCACCAAGACACGAAGCGTTTCCATTTTGTAGTGTAACACGCCCGGGTCGATGGGCGACAGGAGTTAAGCAAGATCCTAGCCACTTTGGGGGAGGCATCATGTACTACAACTTGATTGGCCAGGCGGAGAGGTGGAGCGACCAGAGGTCGTGATGGAGGATCGACCCCTGGTCCTTTGAAAGAAGATCGAGAGGGAGATCGACTACGTCAATGGCCCGAAAAGTTTGGTACCAGGGCTGGCGAAGCCACGTCGGGGCTATCAGGATGACGTGAGCCCGGTCCGTCTGGATTTTGTGGAGGACTCTGTATAGGAGAGGAATGGGAGGAAAGGTATATAGCAAGGGCCCTTTCCAAGAAAAGGTGACGGCGTCGGAGATCGATTCTGGATCGCCTCCTGCCCTGCTGCAAAATTTTGTAAGTTTTGCATTCTCTTGCGAGGCGAAAAGATCGGTGGTGGTGGTGCCCCATAGATGAAAGATCTCCGAAAGGACGTGGCCGTTGAGGGTCCACTCGTGTTGGTCGGTGGATTTGCGGCTGAGCTGGTCTGCTAGGGAGCTGTCCTGTCCTGCTAGGTGGACAGCGTGTAGGTGGATGTTGTGACGGATACACCACATCCAGATGGTTTGTGCCTCTAAGGAGAGAAGGGTAGATCTTGTACCTCCCTGTTTGTTGATATACTACATTGCTGTGGTGTTTTCCGTGAGCACTAGAACGTTGTGGTTTTCGACGATGTTGAGGAGAGCAGCAAGTGCCCATCTGATGGCGCGCAGCTCCAATAGGTTGATGTGCATGCGCTTCTCTTCTTGGGACCACAGACCATGCACAGTGAGTTTGTTGATGTGGACACCCCACCCTATGAGTGACGCATCCGTCATGAGTGAGACGTGCATCAGAGGAGGGCCGGAGGGCATGCCGGTGAGTACGTGTCGGGGACAAGTCCATCAATTGAGGTTGTGATAGACTTCTTGTGGGATCGTGATGTACATGGAGAGAGGATGGCAAGTGGGGTCGTAGACTCTTGCGAGCCATTGCTGTAGAGTTCAGAAGTGGAGACAAGCGCAAGGAGTCACTGAAGTGGTAGCTGCCATCAGGCCCTGGAGACGGAGAAAGAATCGTACCGGTCTTCTGGGTTTCACCTGAAGGGGTAGGATGGTTGCCAGCAGGTCCTGGAACCTGTTGTTGGGTAGGAAGGTCCTTGACAGATTGATGTCGAGGACGGCCCCTATAAATTGAAGTCGTTGCGTAGGGACGAGGTGAGACTTTTTGTAATTTATGATAAAACCCAGATCCTGCAGGGTCTTTAGTGCCAAGTTGAGATGGGTTGTTAGCGTACGAGAGGATAGAGCCACAAACAGCCAGTCCTCCAAGTACGGGAACACTCGCATGCCCGAAGTTCTGAGGTGGACCGCAACCACTGCCACGCACTTTCTGAACACCCTGGGGGCTGTAGACAGGCCGAAGGGGAGAACAGAATACTGGAAGTGACGATTTCCTACGAGAAAACGTAAGTAGCGTCGATAAGGGACTTTAACGGAAATATGAAAGTAGGTGTCTTTAAGGTCAAGGGAGGCCATTCAATCTCCTTCTTGAAGGGCCAGATATATAATGGGAAGAGAGGTCATGCGAAATCTAAACTTCCGGATATACTCGTTTAGATGGCGAAGGTCGAGTATAGGCTGGAAGCCCTCATCCTTTTTAGGGACGAGAAAATACTTAGACTAGAACCCGGTATTATGCTGAGACCGTGGTACTTCCTCAATAGCCCCCTTGGAGATAAGTTCCTGGATCTCAAGTAGTATTTGAGGTTTTTTGGGGGGGGGGGGGGGCGAAGGGGTGGGGGAGAGGAATTGGGCGGTAGAGAGTGGAACTGAATAGAGTACCCACAGGCGATGGTCTCTCTAACCCAACGGTCTGAGATGAGTGAGGCCCAAAGATGGTAGAAGGGCCAGAGACGGTTACAGAAAGGAAGAGGTTTAAGAGAAACTCCCTTGACCTGGACAACTTCAAAAGCGCTGCTTGGAAAGGGGTCCAGCAGACGAGGTAGAGGATGACTTGCCCCTGCCCCTCTGTTTTTGGAAGCGCCTACGGGACTAGGTGGAAGATGGCTGTTGCTGCTGGAACTGGGGCGAAAACCTCCGATTGCCCTGAGAGGAGGATAGGTAGCGTTGTCTAGCCTGGTACGGGTGGTAAGCGTAGGAGGTGGAGGAGGGGTAAAAGGACCTTTTCCTAATGGAGCGAATTACCCCCGTGGACCTGGCAGTCTGGCACATTTCTTTCACCTTCTTTAAGGTGTCATCAGTGGAGGCCGCAAATAGACCCTCCCCATCGAAGGAAAGGTCCTCGATGCGGGCCTTGTTTTCGGGGGCTAGGGCGGTCGAGCGTAGCCAAGCTTGGCGCCTAAGAGTGATAGCAGAGGCTATACCTCTGATATTGGCATCAGCTATATGCATATTGGCTGTCAACTGAAATCTGGCAATCTGCATTCCCTCTTGTTGAAGGGCTAAGATCTGGGCCGAATAGAAGGCCCTACTCAGTTGGGCCCAAAGCCAGTGCTGGTAACCACAAAGGGCTGAGCCATAGTTGGCAGCTCGGAGAGATAGAGTCTCAGAGGAGAAAATCTTTCGGCCTATTACATCCAGGCGTCTACCCTCTTTGTCAGCAGGGGAAGTTTGGAGGCCGCCCGCCCTAGACTTTAGGGAAGCAGCTGCTATTACCAGGGAGTTAGGGACAGGGTGTCTGTAAAACATCTCAGCTCCCTCTCTGGGTATGGCGTAAAGAGTATTCGCCAACTTATTGGTGGGTAGGGTGGAGGTGGGTTTGGCCCACACAGATTTTGAGGGCTCTAATAACTGGTCTAGGATAGGCAGCATAATTTGCCCCAAATTCCCGGATCCTAGGATCTCAAAGACTGGTCCAGATTGCGATTTTTAAACAAACTTGGTAGGTAGGTTGGGGAGAGCAGAGGTTAGCCTCCTAAGCATGCCCTGAAAGGCCTTGGTGTCCTCGGTGGAGAGGGAGGACATGGGATCTGCTATAGCATCGTGTGTGTGTGTGAGATGGTTTCATCCTCATCCTGTAAAGAAGAGGAAGAAGACACAGAGCCAGCACTCTCGGACGAGGCTTCGTGCTCTTGCTCCAATAGTACAGAGACAGGAGCGTCTCTCACCAGGGCTAGCAGCGAGTCTAGGAGAGATGGTCCTCTTGTTGGGTCTAACCTTGGTTGCGGATGAGCAGTATTAGCGGGGGGTACTGGAACCGGTTGTGGCAGTAGAGGCAGATGAGGTACTAATGGTATCGTCGGTACCGGAGGCTGCCAGGCACTATGGTGGCGCGAAGGTCTTGGAGAGTCCGGAGGAGGCCTGGAGACTGTAGCCGTTGGTGGTGCCCTGGGCACGAATTGAGATGGCGGCAGTGGAAGAGCCTGCTGGTCGAAGGTGGAAAAGTCCCCTTCATAGTGCGAAGGAGAATGTGATGGGTGTCCAACCATGGTACCAGTATTTGCGGTGATCGTAGCCGTTTAGTGAACTGGATGGGGCCGGAGGTACCTGGTGAAGTCATCGTGGTGGTACTGGAAGTCATCCCGAGGGGAGCAGCAGGAGCATGGCGAACGGGAGCGATAATCCCGAGATAGGCGATGTGATCTTTCATAAAAGGAAGGTCCCGGGCGCTGGTTAAGCTCAGTCTCATCTCTATACATGGAGCTCGAGGGGGACTGGTGATGCCTCTGAGATCCCTGGAGGAGGGGATGAGAGGCCAGCAAGTCGGAGTCATGACTCTCCGAGAAGGGAAGTGGAGGGCCCGCTGTGTGGTTGGTGCTGTCAGTGCCGATACCGCTGGTGTGGTTATGTCGGATACTGGAGGTGCCAGTCGTCTCCACCCTAGCCAGGGCCGGAAGAGGTGTGGTGACCCACGACGGTACCAGAATTAACGCCGCCCTAACCAGGGCAGGCGTCAGGGAGGATGGTGCCGGTTGGTAGAACAAGGTCTCAACTAGCGCTTCATCGGCGCTGCGGGATCGCTTCTTCTTTTTCTTGTGCTCGCCCTGGCGCTTGTGGTGATCCTTAGAGGATGTTACCACAGTGCCGGTGGAACCGGCGGTCACAGAGTGTGAGGCGGTAGTGGCGGTAGCCGAGTGTGAGGGAGAGACCGCTCGCAGCTCTGGAGAGATCCGTCTGGGGGCTAGCCCCTGGGGTTGCGCAGCAGCAACAGCGGGAGGATCCATTAGCGCCGAACGGGAAGAGAGCGACAAAGGTCCGTCTTGGCTGCCCTGGAGAGCCTTTTTAGTCAAAAGTTCCTGCAGCCGCAGGGCTCTCGTACATAGGGTGCGCTGGGTTAACTTAGCACAATAGGGGCAGGTCCTTGTGTTATTTCCCTCTCCCAGACAAGCAAGACAGAGCTCGTGAGGATCATTCACCGACAGCGTGGCTGGGCACAACGCGCAGCGTTTGAAGCCTGGCTGCTTGGGCATGCTTCGCCGGCCCTAGAGAGGGCGGTGAGCCCCGGGGAGGCCCCGAGAGCGGACGAAGATAGTGGTGGAGGAAAAATCCTCTTCTATCTAGTTATTAATTTTTATTTATTTTTTAATTTGCTAACTAACAGTGCTGAGAAGCACGGAGGTCTTCCAACGCGGTTGGAAGGAACTGAGGTGGCGAGGGCTCCACCCCCTTTTATAGCCTCGCGCAAACTGGACCCCGCACTTTCCGTGCAGGAGGAGGAGGGGCGGAGCTCTCACCTTATTCTAGTTCTTTCCAGGACATTTTCTGCCTGGAAACTGCTGACAAGAGGTTTTCCGGTACCTGCAGAGCAGGAAGTGAATCCCATTAGTGAGAATCGCGGAGATCCTCAAAGAAGAACTTTGCTTTTCCTTGGTTTGTAATGTTTAAATTTCATATTGCTCAAAATTCAGAAGTCCTACTGTAACTATTTTTTAAAACCAAAACATCCCCCCACCTCAATGAGTATATGTAGATCAGCCTCACAACACTGCCATAAGCTGGACTAGCTGAAGCCCAGAGCGGAACAGCCTCACAACAGCCCTGTGAGGTAGGTCATTATCATTCTCATTTTACAGATGGGGAACTGAGGCTGCAGGAGAGTGATTTCCCCAAGACCTCCCAGTGAATTCATGGCTAAGTCAGGATTAGAACTCTGGTCTCCGAAACACATATCCAACACCTTATCCACTAGGCTACTCAAGCTCTCGGATGATGATCAGCACCAAAGACAGCAAGTACACAAACAATTATACTAAATGTAAAATAAAATGGACTATAAAAAAATACACAAGCTACACTGGATGCTCTTTGCAGATGAGACTTTCATTATATCCATGCGACATTCAACACAAAACTCTGACATTATAGAGAGAGATACCCTGCAGTAGATACCCTCGATTCCCTTGCAAGAGAGACTGCAGTTTATACTTCAAGGACAGAAGAGGAAGAGACATGCTTCTAACAATGTGAATGCAGCTGATATATTACCACCTTGATTCCACTAAATGTTCTTGGATCTATGCCCAATCCTCTTGTAACATGCACCTTTTACCTTGCTGGTCTTGTTGCAGGCTCAGGGCAATGGCCAATTCCACCATAGTTTCATCGTCTGCATCGGGAGGAATATCTAGCATGGGTGGGAATCCCTCGGCTCCAGCCAAGAGAGCTTCTAGTGGAGATGGATTGCCATTATTCACGTTTTCAGCTGTCTCCAACACCATTGACTCAGACTAAGGAGAAGAAACACAATGAGTGCGCCTGCCTGAGAATCACCATCCAACAGAATGCAAGGCATAGCTCTGTCATAAACAAGCTAAGCCTAAGGCAATGCTAAACAGCGGACCCTGGGACTCACCACCATCTCGAAGTCCCCATGGTCCACCTCATTTTGCTCCTGGCTTTCTTGACGAATATGCTCCCCATTTGGTATCCCAGAGCTCTGCATTTTGTCCTCTGCATCATCATCATCATCATCGTCCTTATCTCCTGGGCCACAAAACAACATTCACTTTTTTTGCACATTAACCAAGGCAGACTGAGCAACGTGGCAGTGGTGACTCAACATACCAATAGCCTAGCAGTATTCCTACGCACGACACTCAGGCTTATGTTTACTCAGTTCGAGCACAGGGCAAATTTTCATGGCCAGAGGAAGTGGCCATGACAATTTAAAAAAACACCTCAATTTACTGCCAGAGGAAATGGTCACAGCTGGTAGTGTAGCTAGTTTTAAAAAGGGATTGGATAAGGTCTTGGAGAATAAGTTCATTAACAGCTATTAGCCAAGTAGGTTTTGGGGATGTAACCTCACTGTCAGGAGCTGGAACAACAGAGAATAGATTGCCCAAAGTGACCTGTTAGGTACTTCTCCTAAGAGAGATTGGCCACTGTCAGAGACAGGATGCTGGGTTTGATGTACCATTGGTCTGACCCAGTACGGGACTACTTATGTTCTTAGTTTGTAATAATATGTGTAGAAAAAGTGTAGAAAACCTGAGCTACTGCAGCATATGTAGCATGACCATATGTAGTATGGTTGTGGGATGTAACCTCTGACTGTCAGGAGCTGGGAGTAAATAGCAGGGAATGGATTGCTCCATTATAACCTGCTGTGTACTTCTAGGAACTGGGTTTGTTAAAGTGTTGTGGGGTTATTTTTAAATGACTCATTTCTCCACTTGCTAAAGAGGGAATGGCACCACATGGCCATGCGTCAGCACTTGCCAGCTAAGTAATTTATGCTGGTTAAAAACTACAGTGAAAAAGCTCTGTTTACCCATGGGTGTGTTGCTGCGAGGAGACGATGGTAGGGTCACATGTCTCCGCTTGTTCCTTGGCCTCAGCACTCGGATTAAAGCTTGTTTACAGGAAAAGCTCACCTCAGGATCCTATAATGTAAATGCATTATGCCAGCCATTAAACTTTCCAAGTTTTAGTACTTAGGAATAAATTTTAAAAATATCCAAATGACTCACTTCCGTTGGTCATCATTCAATCATTCCCTTTCCCCATTAGAACCTCTACCACCACGCCTCATTAAGACGTTCATTACCTATGCCTGGCCTCCATTTCAGCACATGGAAAGCCCACAGAATGCTCTACCTCATCACAGCCCAAGTCTCTTAATCAAGGGCATAATAAAACAGATTGAATTTAATATCAAATTAAATGAGGCAGGAGATATTGCACTATTTATTTTCACATTTAATACAATAAAACAAACTGCCACTTTTAGTTTATCTGTCACTACTATAGAGACTCCACAGTGATGCAGAATCCAGAGGCTTTGCTGGATTCAAGCCTGCCAGACTTGACCATACTCCTAGTCACACACTAACCTTCTCCTACCATCCTGCTTTTGACACTTGTCATGTTATCTGTAGCTAAGGTTACCACCTTAGCCACAGATAACATGACCCCCTGGGCTTGATCAGTTTTAATCCAGTCTCCAGGCGAAGCCCCAGTTTTTCAAATGACTGGATGTGGGGTTTCAGGTGACTGGACCTGGGGTTCCTGGATCACTCTAAGAACCAAGGTTTCAGGAGATGGCAAAAGGCAGAACCTTGCTGGAAAGGGGCCCCTCATCCTCTGACATAACCATACCTCCTGTGCAACATAATAATGTCATGATGCTCCAAAGGGGATGTGGCCATGCTTGAAAAGGGAAGGTGAGTTCCTTTACCCTGCTCCCTTTGGGCTAAAGACTGGGAGATGACAATCCTATCGTTGGCATGGGACAAAGTAGCAGACAGGCAAAAGAAAAAAAGTACATACAGGGCAGAGTAACATCTGCATGTAGATCTTAGAAGCAGTATTGATACAATCCAGCTCACATGTGCAGTATCCATGGATAATATCCACCAGAGCATTGACTGTAGCTTCAACATGGGTAAGACCTAAAACAGGAAAAAAAGTGTCGAACAGTCAAATGGAACAGTAGTGAAAAATGTAAAAGTAAAAATCACAGGAAGAAATTTTCCATTTCTCCTCCCTTGGCAGGTCAGATGGTCTTACTGATGGGACGTCCCCAAACAGTGCCTCTCGAAGGAGGAGACACACTCAGCTTAGGAGTGCCAAGCAGAGAGCCACAGGGAGAAAAATGCTTTCTCCCATTCAGGAAACCCCTGGCTACTAAATGTCTCTCTTTGTAGTACCCTATGGCTGAAGGCCACATCTGCCGATGCTATGGAAGTGACCCTATAGTGTCGAGTGAAGGTGTGAATCGACACCCATGTTGCAGCCCTACAAATTTCCCCACGAGATGTCCTACTCAGTAATGCTGAGTTAGTAGTTGCCCTCATGACTGAATGAGCCTTAATTCCCTGAGGCAGACAAGACTATGTTGAATCTCCATGTGGGTAATCTATACTGTACTAGGGAACAAATGAGCTCTGTTGCTCTTAAGAATCGCTTGATATGTGGATGTGACCACAATGGAAGCTGGCCTGAGCAGCTCGGGATGCTCAAAAGAGTGGATGCATGTCTCTTTAGAGTACTGGTCTTCATGTCCATGTCCAAACCTGTAGGAAGCCTAAAACCTCCTGGGCTCCTGACGCTGATGCATTCACATCATTATCTGTGCACCACTTAGTAAACCTGTCCCATGTTACTCCATATAAATTGTTAGTTGACTGTCTCTTTGAGAACAGAAGGGTGTCTAGCAGTCTTCCAGAGTAACTCATGGATGTTGGTTTCGCCCTCTCAACAGCCAGATCGACAGTGACAGTGTTCTAATGTTTGGATGTCGAATTGGGCCCTGTGACAGTTGGTCCTCCTATGCCTTTTGTTTCACAGGCTCTGCAGTCACCATATCTAGAATACCTGAAAACGATGGTCGGTGTGGCCAGTGTGGAAACAACAGTACCAGTAATGCCCCCTGCTCCCTGGTTCGATGGATTAACTGTGGTATGATCAGAAGGGGGTGGGGTGGAGAACACTCATACAGCAGTCCTTTGCACTATGATGGGGAGGGGCATCGATCCCTGAGGCTGCTGGGTATGTTTTTCTTGCCATGAAGATTGGAACCTTTTTGTCAGCGTTGGTAGCAAACAGATTTATCAGGGGAGTGCCAAATCAGTTCTGAATTGTGAGAGGGCCACTCCCCCGGATCCAGCTCCTGACGACTCAGCCAGTCCACCTACGAGTTGAGTGCCCCCCCCCCCCATGTGAACTATTCTAATCGATTGGAGGTGCCTCTCTGCCCATTCCAACAGAAGTGTTGCCTCTTCCTGTAACAACTTTGATTGGGAGCCCCCCTGATGATTTATGAATACCATCGCTGTAGTGCTGTCTGTACAGATCAAAACATGCAATGTTCAGATGGAGAGTGAACTGTAGAAAGACTAGGTGGGGCGCTCTCAGTTCCAATCAGTTAATATGCCACTTCGCTTCTCTGTGGGACCACCTTCCCTGAATCAATCCAGACTGACAGTGGGTTTCCAAGTCCAAGTTGCTTGCATTAATAGCAATGGTCAGGTGCTGAGGATCCCTGGAGCAGCATCCCCACAGAAAGCCAGTCTGGATGCAACCACCACCTCACCTGGTCTTTTATTTGACTTGGGACTTGGATTGATAGATGGATCTGGTCTGCTATCTTCTGTCGATAGGGGTGGAGAAAGGACTGTAGAGGCCTTAGGTGAAACTTGGCCCACCACTGTATCCAGGCATGATACTATACTCCCAAGCAGTTGTGCAAGGAGCCTCAGAACTGAGCACTCCTCTTGGAAAAGACGAATCAGGAGGGTCTGGAACTTCTGTCTCTCGAGGGAGAGGAAGACACGGCCCTTGGGCGTAACCAGATGTACTCCTAGGAGCATGATGAATGTCAAAGGGGTCATGCAGCTCTTTTCCCAATTTATCAAGAAGCCATGGGACTGCAGTCAGTTGGCAGTTGAAGATCCCTTTCCCCTTGGGATGGTAATGTGGACCTCACTAGTAAATCATCTAACTATGGGTACACGGGTACTCCTTGTTTTCAGAGATGTTCTACGAGCACTACCAGGACCTTGGTGAATACCAGGGGTGAGGACAAGAGGCCAAAGGGGAGGCCATGAAATTGAAAGTGTTGGTCTGCCATGGCAAACCGCAGTAATTTCCGGTGGGAGACCCCAATGGGTATGTGCAGGTACGCTTCTTGCAGGTTGATCAAACTAGTAAGTCCCCGGGACGTAGCGTGGCCATGATTGATTTTAGAGTCTCCATTTGGAATTTCCAATTGTTGAGTGCATTCAGGTCAAGGATTGTGTGCATGCCTCCATTCTTTTTTGGCACAGCGAAGAAGATGGAATACGCACCGAAACACCTCTAATCCTTTGGCACTTATTCGATGGCCCCTATGCTCAGTAGGTGGTTGGTTGCGTGCTTGACTTTTTTCGCCTTCATTGGGTCCCTTGGTACTGGAGATGGTAGGAAATGGTCCCTTGGAGGGACAGGTGAACTTGATTACAATGTCCTAAGAAATTGTTTCTCTGTCCCGGGCATCCGATTATGAGGTTGCCCATTGTTCCACAAAATGCTGACGCCTTCCCTCTATGAGATCTTCAGGTATTGGGGGAAGACAGAAGCCCATCATGCCGGGGACTTGGGCTGCTTCTGGTTTGTGGTCTGGGTTCTCTTGAGCTGGGTTTGGTCCCTGTCTCATTGCTGTTGTTGCCATCGGGTTCTGCTGAGACGTTGGTCTCAGTTGCCCCTATGGCTTCAAAAGGATGCTCTGGGGTGAAGGAGCTCTTGTTTGTCACTTTAGAGGGATTCAGAGGTAATGCCTTGTTTTCTAGCTCCATCATAAGAGTGTTTTCCATTGCTTTCCCAAACAGTTTTGTCCTTTGGAATCGTTCCTGATTAGCACAGACTTGGAGGGGATGTCAGCTTTCCATGGGGGGAGCCAAATCAAGCAGAGGGCCACTGCGCTGGTCACAGTAGCCCCTGCATTTAGTTGTACTGCATTACGGGCAGCATCTGCTGTGTATGCTGAAGCCAGGGCTAGTTTTTTGAAGCTGCCTTTAAGCTGCTTCTCAAAATTCAGGGCAAAATCACTAGCCCATAAATAAGCAGCCAGACTAAACCTAGAGGCCGATGTTTTCGCCCTGAGGGCCACGGAGGAGGCTTCGTAATTCTTCCTGAGGGCCACTTTCACCTTCTCTGGGACATAAGGTGTCCATGATTGATTTTAGAGTTGGGTGGGAGCGCCACAGACTTAATGAAATCCATCGCCCCTGCATTTACCTTGGGTAGCATAAGGAAGTCCTCCTGGATTTTGGGGACTGAACAGTATCAATTTATGAACTTGTGGGGCCCCTTACATCTTGCTGGTTGGGTCCACTCCCCCTTAATGGTATATACATAGAATTGAGTGCAGATGCAGAGGTGGATCCCCTAGGGAACACCCTCATTCTCCTTAGGAGCCTCCTGTATTTCAGATGGAGTCTGGGGTTGGGAGATCTTCAGCACTGCTGCCACCTTGGTTAGCAGCTTGCCATATAAATTTGCCTTAAATAGCCTCTGCCCTGGGGGCTCTTCTCCCTTCTCCCCCTTACTGGACTCTGATCCTGAGAGTTCCCATCCTCCTTATCTGGGCAAAACAGGGCTGAAGAGGGGGAAGGTGAGTGTGGTGCCTTCTGTTTGTGATGCACAGGGTGGGTGGGTGAGGTTTCTTCCCTTTTTCCATACTTATCCTGCCTCTTAGTTCTTTTTGTCCCTTCTGTCTCTATGGTGGGAGTGGGAGCAAGGAGAAGGAAGACCACCTGGTGGAGCTAGTTGACGGAGTCTGAGGGGGAGGGGAAGTTGTTTTGTCACTTCTTATGTCCCCTGCTACTATGGTACAGGTTGTGTCTACTGTGGGGAAACAAGACGAACCCCCTGGGGCAGCCTCCACACACACTCCTCATGGAAGCTGACGGGAAACCCTCTCCCTGCTCTACCCATTCTTGTGGGGCCACCCCCAGGCTCCCTTGGTCTGGGCCTGTAGGCGCTACCATAGCAGAGCGCAGAAGAGGGGAAGTGGCAAGTTGGGAGTACTGCAAGTGCTGCTTTGCCTCTACTGTGGCTCAGCTCCCTGCTTGCTGGTGGCAGCAATGGAGCAGCGGTTCCAGGCACGGCCTAAATATTGGGTGGGGGGAGGACGACGACACGCCAGGGAAAGGAAAATTGGGCATTTACCGCCTGAATTTTCCTTCTACTGGGGTTCCTCCTGGACGGCCAGCCAGCACAGTAGGGTAGATCCCCGTCACTACCAGTAGGAGGCAGACATACTATTTTTTGTGTCCCTACTTCGGGGATCTTCCTTCCATCCCCAGTGTAATTTGGCTTTCCTTCACGCTGTTGAACTTGTATAAATAACATTGTTACTATTAAACAACTTAGTATATCTATTGAACAGTCCTAATTCCACTACTTATCACTTACTAGGTGACCTACACCTCTAGAGGTTATAGCTCCAGTTCAGACATCAGTTCCCTGAGTCCTAAAAATCTGAATCTTAGAGTACTTCAACTAAAATTCCACTTCCCCAGAGTTAACTTCACTGCGGGTGGGTCTGGCCATCCAAGGAACCCCAGTAGAAGGAAAATTCAGGAGGTAAGTGCCCAATTTTCCTTTCTCCCTGTGGTTCCTCCTGGATGGTCAGCCAGCACAGTAGGGACCTTCCCAAGCAGTGTCCCCCAAAAGGAAACAGTTGTGCTGACGGGTGGGACATGAGGATAGTCCAGACCAGGATGGCGTTCCAGCAGAACCAGGTTCTCCTAGATCACCCCCTGGAATATCTTCTCCTGAAGGACACTTCCGCTGATTCTTGAAGAGGGATTTTGTAATGCCGCGTGAAAGAATGGACCGAAGACCACGTCGCTGCTTTGCAGATTTCCCCATATGAAGCTGCGTTTCTGAACGCCTGCGATGTAGCTGCCCCTCTTAAGGAGTGAGCAAAAATCCCACTCGGGGGTACCTTGCCCCTACCCTATAGGCCTCTTTAATACACAGAACTATCCATTTAGCTATTACCGCTTTTGATGCCCTCGATCCTCTATTCTGTGGGCCGTATGCCACGAATAGAGCCTAGGATCCCCTAAATGGGGCAGTGCGATCCAGGTAAATCCTCAGTGCTCTTTTTACATCTAGTTTATGCCACACCCGCTCTTGAGGATGCGATGGGTGGGGACAGAAAGATGGTAGATTTATTTCCTGCTCTCTATGAAAAGGGGAGTTTATTTTGGGAATGAAGCTCGGACCAAACCTAAGTGTTACCGAGGATTCCTTGAACGAACATAAATTTGGTTCTGTAGATAAAGCACTCAATTCTGAGACCCTTCTGGCAGACGTGATCCCAATTAAAAGGCTAGCTTTATAGAAAGATAGTAAAGTGACACCTTCACGGTACTATGGACACTACTTATTGCCGCTACCTGCCTTTGTAACGTGTTCGGTTTTAGGCCCCTACTTAACCCGTCCTGAAGGAACTCTAAAACTATCTTTACGGTGGCCTTGATTGGTCTCACCCCTTCCTTTTCACACCACCCCGCAAATTTTGCCCAAGTACTCCGATATATTCGTCTGGTCGCTGGGTGTCTGGACTGGAGCATAGTCTCCAGGACCTGCTGTGAATAGCCTAGTTTTTTCAGTGACCTCCTTTTAATCTCCAGGCTGTCAGACTGAGAGATTCCGGATTTTCGTGATTTATCGGGGCCCTGAGACAGCATGTCCTTTCTGTATGGCAGTGTGAGATGGGGTGTTTCTGCCACTGCTAAAATGTATGCGAATCACAGACGTTGGGGCCAGTTGGTGTCACCAGGATCACTTCTGACCATTCCCTCTTGATTTTTGTCACTGTCCTCTGAATCATGGGGAAGGGCAGAAATGCAAACAGTAGTCCCTGAGGCCAAGCCAGGTTTAACGCATCAAACACTGCTGGCTGTTTGTTCGGGAATCAGGACAAGATCTTTGCTTTTGTGTTGGTTGGAGAGGCAAACCAACCTCCGGTCGTCCGAACGCTTCTATTATCGTTCTGAACGTCTGTGGGCAAAAGACATTTGCCCCGGGTCTATTGTCTTTCGACTGAGCCAGTCAGCTTGAGTGTTCCTTTCTCCCGATATGTGTACTGCTCTGATGGATTCCAGATTTGCTTCTGACCACTTCATCAGTGTTGCTGCTTGTTGGTGAAGGGCTTCCAATCGTAAGCCCCCTTGGTGGTTGATGTAAGCTCTTGCCACCATATTGTCTGTATAGATCAGAACGTGATGTCCCCGAATCCATTGAGCCAGCTTCTTTATCGCTAGGTATACTGCTCTGAGCTCTAGCCAGTTGATGTTGTGCTTTTTCTCCCATGCTAACCACTTGCCTTGCACGGATCTGTTTTGCATGTGTACACCCCATCCGAGCAGACTCGTATCTGTGGTTATCGCTATCCTGTTGGGATCTATGATGGGAATCCCGGTTTTGAATCTTTCCTTCGCCACCCACCACCGGAAAGATCTTTTGACCGGTTGGGGTACCATTATCCACGGGTTCCCCCCTAGTGTCAGTTGGTCCTGCCATGGTCTCAGCAGTGTTTGGAGCGGTCTTGCGTGGAATCTTGCCCATCTCAGAATGCCTATGCATGGTATCATGCTTCCCAGTAGGCTGGCAAGGTCCTTTAGTCTGGATATCTGGTTCCTGCTGACCTGACTGATTAAGTTCTAAAAAGTTTGGCGTAGTTGATGGTTCAGGTACATCCTGAAGTTTTGAGTGTTCAAGATGACCCCCAGGTGTTCTAGCGATTGTGAAGGTTCCAGGTGGCTTTTCTTGGAATTTCACTAGGAAACTATGTTCCTGAAGAAAATGTATCACCCTGCGTACGTCTGACACCGCCTGATCGAAGTTTGGGGATCGTATTAGAAGATCGTCCAGATAGGGGTGGATCTTGATCCCCTCTCCCCTGAGCCTTGCTATAAAGGAGGATCAGCACCTTGGTGAGCGTTCTGGGTGATGTGGCTAGGCCAAATGGGAGGGCCGTGTATTGCCAATGCTCGTGCGTGTATAGAAATCTCAGTCATTTCCTGTGCGATGGCAATATTGGAACACGGAGGTATGCCTCCTTGAGGTCTAGTGATGTTAACCATTCATCCAGTGACAGGGTGGTTCAAATGGATTGTAGTGTCTCCATTTTGAATTTTCTTGTCCGGACGCATTTGTTTAATCTTTTCAGGTCGAGTACTGCACGCCACTCGTCTGACTTCTTCGGTACCAGGAATAAGATTGAGTATAGCCCTTGACCTTGTTCATGTGGTGGAACCTGCTCTGTTGCCCTGATGTCCTTTAGTCTGTGAATTTTGTCCAGCATAGCCCAGTGTTTCTTGGGATTGCTGGATTTCGGTGAGATGACGAAAAAGTCTTTTGGGTAGCGGTCGAATTCGATTGAGTACCCGCTTTGCAATGTCTGTAATACCCAAAGGTCCGATGTGGCTTTCTGCCACTTTCTTCCAAACCTTTGTAGTCTTCCCCCTAGGACATGTTGGTCCAGCTGCTGTCCCAGGTAGTCATGCTTCTGACTTGGCTCTGCTCGCTCCCCCAGAGTGTTTGGGCCTGTTTCCCTGTCCCTTCTGTTGGTTCCAGATGGATCTGTATCTCTGCTGTCTGCCCCTCGAGGGATAGAAGGGTTTTCTGTTGTTTCCAGATGTCTGTCGCTGGTTGAAGGGACGAAAATTCTTCTTGGATAGCCCTACACTTTGTAGGGTCTGCTTTTTTGTTTTGTCCGCCGCCTCTGTCAGGACTTTATCCAGGCATACTCCGAATAGTTTTGCCCGCTGAAAGGGGCCCCCTACCAGAGTGTTCTTGGCTGTGTGGTCACCCTTCCATGAACATAGCCAAAGTCGACGATGTGCCGCTACGTTGGAGGCTACGGCTCTAGCTGACCATCATAGCATGTCCGTGGAGGAGTCTGCAATAAACGAGTGAGCTAACTGGATTCTGGTCGATAGAATCCTCATCATCCTCGGGGATACCTTGGAATCTCTGGCCCTCTTGATCCATGTCATGAGTGCTCTGGAAAAGTATGAAGTTACAATGGCCATTCTCATTACTGTTGATGTTTCCTCGAAGTAGTGCCTGAGGTTGCACTCAATCCCCTTGTCTGTGGGGTCCCTCGGGTAGCATTCCCCTTCTGTTGGGAATACTGAGTTTCTGGCGAGCGAGGCCGCTGCTGCATCAACCTTCAGGATTGCTAGGAGTCATTCCTTATTCTTTGACAGGGAATACAGGGACATTTGTGTTTTATTCATCTAAAATATTCTGTTCGGCTGCTGCCATTCTTTCTTAATAATCCTCTCGTATGCTCTGTCCAGTATCATTCCCTTGTCCCTAGCTCGGGGAATATACTGTCTGCCCTCCTCCACTTCCTCTTCCGAGGAATCCGAATAAGCTTGCTTATCCTTCTTTTGTTGAAGGTGCAGGGCTCGAGTTATTTGCTTGAAAATCTGATCCCTGTATTTGGTAGGGAACTGTCTATCTGGATCCCCAGATGCCTCTATATCTAGCTCCTCTATATCTCCTTCTATGGATGAGGTTCCTCCCTCTTCCTCTGAACTTAAATCCTCCCCGCCTTGTGCCTCCTGATCAATTTCCTCCTCCACGGTGGCTACTCCCAGGGAGCTCTCCTCATTGTCTCTGTGGGTTCGAGCTCTGTCAGCTCTCTCTTCCTCTGAGGAGATGGAGGCTACCTCCTCTTCTTCCTCTGCCGAGGCGGCTGGGAAGTCTAGGAGGCCCGCTGTTCTGCGCCTTTTTGGTTTGGGGCATTTTCCTTTCCCCGCCTCTTTGGAATGGCCCTTATAAGTCCTTTCCCCCTTTTTCCTGGGAGAAGATCGTTTGCATTTAAGCTCTGCAAGTATCTCCTTGAGGACTTCCATATGGAGTTCCTGTGGCTGGGGGGGGGGGGGGG
>QEPC01009285.1:2620889-2673603 GCA_003113815.1 Sphenodon punctatus
GGGGGGCGGGACGCTTACAGTTTCGGCTTGCTGTGGCTCTGAGGTTGCTGCCGCCTTCCTCCTAGTCGCCATTGTCGCCGCCTGTTGTCTTTTCTGGCTGGGCCTTGTCTCTGCTGTGAGGGCGGAGATGCACCCTCCTCCCTGTAGCTTGTTGGCACCAAAAAAAGAGGCGTCAGTTTTGGTGCCAGCGGGAATCCCTGTCCCTGTCGACGTAGGGCGTGAGGGCGGAGCTAGCTGGGCTCACACTCTCTCCCCCCCACAGTTCACACACACCCCTCTCGAGCCAATCCTCTCTGTGATTGGTTCTCTGTGAGGGTTCTCGTGCCCTTGGCTCTGTGAGCATAGTGAGCGTCACTCGCTCCTTTTTCCACTTACTGCCCTCCGCCTCTCACTGTGGCGGGCGGGTGGTTGTTGGGGCCCTATTTGATCCGCACCACCGGAATTCGGGTCTGGTTGGGCGGGAATGGAGGCTTTGGATGGCGGTTCCTCTCTCCGCGTTCCCCCAATGCGGAAGTGGGCCGATGGGACTAGCAGCTCCCCCCTATGACGCTGCTGGGTTCCGCTGTCGGGGTGTGTGTGTGTTTCTCCCCCGCAGCGAGTGGCTGGGCTCTGCCGCGGTCTAGCTGTTCCGGGACTTGTGGTGGGTCCTTGCCAATCTCCGGAGAAAGGAGAGTGGGTGGGAAAAGGATCCCCCCGCAGCAGGTTGCCAGACCAAGCCGTGGATTAGCTGCTCCCAGGTGCCACCATTCAGCGGGAGGGTCAGTCCCGAGGGACTTCGTAGCCAGCCCCATGCTTGGGTGCTACGCCCGCTCTTCGGGGTCTCCCTGCCCTAAGGGAAAGGGTGACACCCAGCAATCGCTCGCTGCCCCCTCCGGCTGGAGAGGGAGGTGAACAGTGAGAGGAATTCCTCCTCCCCTGGCACCTAGAGCTTTTTCCTGCGTGCTGCCTGTTTTCTACTTCAGGTTTCCCCTGGAGGCAGCCAGCCTGCATCCTACCTGCGTGAAGGCAGACAATCAACTGGGGATGGAAGGAAGATCCCTGAAGTAGGGACACAAAAAATAGTATGTCTGTCTCCTACTGGTAGTGATGGGGATCTACCCTACTGTGCTGGCTGGCCGTCCAGGAGGAACCACAGCAAGAAAACAACAACATGCCCCCTGCCAGCAGCTCAGCCCAAACCCCAGCAAGGAGGTTCTCCCAGACCCCCCGCAAGGAGAGAGAAGCTGGGCCAGTAAAAAAAAGAAAGGAAAACAATGTAAAAGGAAGTGGAAGAAAACTCTATGTAAGTAGCAGGCTCCCTAAGTAGGCACCTCAGACCCTGTCTCTATCCTGTAGCAAGGCAGGAAAAGAATGGAGTTTCTAAAGTGGGATAAGTCCCTCCCATGGTCTGAGGCTGTCAATCAAATTGATCCTGCCTATCCGGAGCAAGGAGGAACATAGGCCTATCAGTAAGACCATCTGTCCTGTCAAGGGAGGAGAATGTAAGATCTTCTTTTAGTGCCTGCCAATAAACAGAGTGGTGCATGGCTGGCTTTATAATACAAATATTTCACACCAAACATCCCAGTGATGCCAAAACTTACTTCCTTACTCAGAGAGATATAAACCATCACTTCTCACACTCTTTCCTCATGTAATGCATACAAATATGAACCCAGTATTTATACTCATAACAACTTATTAGAGAGATGTGTATATCAAGATAATCTTCCTACCTGCCATCAGGGCACTGCCATTTCCCTTAATTTCAAATGGGATGGCTCAAAATAAATAGGTTTCACATTAGCAACTGATGAGGGTCAAGTTTTAACACAATACCTGGCAAACAAGCAGGAGCCAGAAAGGCATTTTTTGGTTTGGAAGCATGTAGCTTCCAGAAGTGGTTGACTAGCTGGGTGATAAAACTGCACGCTTCTCCATCAGCATGTTTTTGGGCTTCTTGACCTTCTTCACCTCCCTCTGTGAAGGCAAAACACAACATCAAAACTGTGCAGACACACATGAGAGGAGCTCTCAGGAGAATCCTGCTACTCTCACTGCTTTGATCTGCAGTCAGAAAAAGCACCAAGTTATTCTAAAGCTAGAATTTGCTTACTGAGGCTGAAGCGGGGCTTACCTTCTTGGTACTGACCTGTAAAAGCACTAATTGGCTTGAGAACCCAATTATCTACTAAACTGCCTCTCTCATCACATACTACTTATAATACTCGGTCAAACCTGGGGTCTAAGCACAGGGCATTCTCAGGCAGGACAAGGCCCTAGGGAAACCTGTTCTGTCATGGCAAGGAACAGTCAGAGATTTGGAAAGCTTTAAGACAGGGGTAGGGAACCTCCAGGATAAGGGCCAAGTTTGGCTTGCAGCTGTTTTTTATTTGGCTGCTTTTCAATTCCTGGATCTGGCCCATGGGTTCATTTCAAGTACTGAAAGAGGTGCTTAAGGTGTATGCTCATTTTGCCTCCAAACCTTATCCGGCTTGTGGAGCTTGTACTGATTTCCAGAGTGCCTCTGGGGAGAGGGAAAGGCTCCCCGTCTTTACTTTCAGGTACACTAAGATTTGTTTGGTTGAGCTTATGATTGACAGTGTCTATTTTATTACTTTGTAAAGTGCCAGGTACACTGCTGGCGCTATATAAATGTTTGTTAATAATAATAATTTTACAATAGGGAATGCACAGAGAAACAGGTTAACAAGCTGAATGTGTATTGCTTATTGGTCATCTAGGAAATCACATTTTAAAATGAATATTCTCCTCAGAGAATTATGCATGAATTTATATTTAGCATTTTGGATTTTGTTTTCGTTAAGTAGACTACACTTAGAACCATGACCTTTCTTGCCTTCCATAGTCCCAGCACCAGCCAGGGGTTTAAGATAGCATTTGCCTCCCTTTAAGGAAGAGATGATTTTAGCTAACTAAGTATCTTCTTAAATGTAGTACCTATTCTATTTAAGAACAGAAGGCAGTAGCTCTTGGAGGTGCATGAGCGAAGAGGGTCATCACAACATGAAGTACTATACCTTCATGAACTTCAGTTCCTTTATTTGTTTATGAATCACTCAGAACAAAGGGTGTAAACCAGGGATGGGTAATCTCAGGCCTGGCTGGCCAAATGCAGCTCCCAACAAAGGGTGTAAACCAGGGATGGGGAATCTCAGGCCTGGCTGGCCAAATGCAGCTCCCAGCTAGATTTTAATATGGCCTCTTTCCAATTCCTGGATCTGGCTCCTGCCTCCAAGCACTGAAGGATTGAGCTCAGGGTAAGGAAGGCATGTACACCCTCCTCTTCCTGAGCATGCCCTGTAAGCACCCCACCCCCAACTTCTATGCAGGTCTCCGATCTCGTGATAATTTTCAAAGCAGTCCCTGAGAGAGAAAAGGTCCCCCAATCCTGGTGTAAACAAACATGACATTAGCTACTCAAAAGTGTTTTTGTGGGCACGCTCATACACAAAAAACTTGTGCGTGGCTAGGCTAATGTTCACATCACAGCTTGATGGTTATCCAATGGCCACCTGTTAAGTTGATGGGAGGGTTGGAAGCTGCGTAGTGGACTCAGTCTGCTTCTGGGTTGTGCTTCTGCTGTTGCTGATGCTCAGGAATGGCACTACAGCAAATCAATGAGAGCTTCTCTGAAGGTGGCAGCAGCAAAAGTGCCAGCGGGAGGCAGCTCTGGCCAAGTCCTGGACTTCAGTAGAGCTACCTCCCAGCTGCAGTCTGCTCCCCCTGCGGCTTTCTGTCCCCCTAGCTGTGACAGCAATTATATGCAAGGACCCAGCATGCAAGACAGACACCACATTCCCAGAGCTTATTTCACAAGTGGTCAGTTTGAAACCAAAGCATAGCAGCTCCACACTGGCAAAAGACTGCTTGCTTAAAAAAAAGCAACAATATCAGCTCATGTGTGAATCGAGACTACCACATATGTTTACACCCAAAGGTGTGTCTGCTGGTGCCATCCCTTGCTTACAGCAACACACAATAATGTATTGTACAAATAACTAAAGTTTAATAGGGGGGAAAGTGAAAAAGCTTTTTCTACCTGTTTCCGTCTGTGGAAATTTTGACTCTGTGAAATGCACCAGATTTTTTGGCCTCATGATAGCGATGGAGCGAGCGGTGATGACCAACCTCTGAAATACTTCAGGGTCAAGGTCCTTCCCTTCTTTGCTAGAGCAGCTCAAGTACTGAATGGCTTTGCTTAGCAAGGCCTGATCCTTGGGGGGGAAAAAACAAACAATAAAAGATCACTAAGAAAGAAGCAGCAGCTGGCTGGTAGGCAATCCTCACTTGGAACAGGTGCTTTTTAAGGCACTGCACAGTGGTTAATTACAGCAGTTTTGGAAAACCCTCTCAGCACTTACCTTGTGGTTATGGTATGCTGAGCGGCTGGTATGGAGACTAGCCAGGAGGCTCTTGGTTTGCTGCTGGACGCTGGAAGGAGCTGGCATTGAGAGCAGGACAGTTGCCAGTTCTTGAGCTGCTGCCTTTCTCTTTTCCTGTAACCAGCGATACAAAAAGCCTTCAAATCTCTTTCCCACCAAATGTGCCAATGGCATACAAGGCTGACTTTCAACCTCTTTTCTCATAACCATTCCTCCCTGCAGATGCAGGTTTAATCCTAAATCTTACACTGCTTTGACATTAGATTAACTTTTGAAGTTAACTGTTTAAGACAGTGTTTTGGGTTTGGAAACAGTAACGTTGCTCTTCAGCTTGCTCGGCTTCCAACCCTGCTACTTTTGCAAACGAGGTCATTTTGTAGCATGAAATCCCTACCAGCAATAAACTCAAAGTGCCAATTATCATTCAAAACTTATTTAAAATGGTTTTCGCTAAGTCAACTTTCAGATCACAGCTGGCAGCAAAACGGATGTGGCTCTCTCTTCTGGTATCAGGCCCTTAAGGCTGCAGGAGCTGCTGCTCTCACCCCTCCCTCCTCTCCCACTCCTGAAACCTCAAGCATGTATTCAGAAAGTTACTTGCCTTCTCATTGACTGGTCCTACAGCAAAGCAGCTTTCCAGCGCTTCTAAAGAACTCACTACTAGCCTGAAGGGAGAAAGGAAAGCAGGCTTGAGTACAGCAACCCTTCCCTCTCCTTAGCACTTTGCTTTATGCAGGCTACAGTCATGAGTAGCTCAGAGACAGCTAACGAATGCCAAGTACAAAATCAAAGCATGATAAAACCTGCCACAGGCACCATGCATATCATTTTATTGTGTTACAGACCAGAGTTAAACCTGGCTCGCGCTCACAGAAAAACTTAGGACTGCTTTAATAATCCACAGCTGAAAGACAGGGGCTTTTCTCTACCAAAGAGGATAAAACATTTCCTTACGCAGCCTGCAGCAGGGATAACTTGGATTGTCTTGACAGTACCAATTCACCATGGCCCACAGACGTACATATGACTGCAGATCAAGGGTTGGTATGACACATGGGAAAAAGCATAACAAGCTTTTCGGAGGGAGCAAGATTTTACCTGCTTGCCATTTCCACACAGGTCACTCCACTGTAGAGTTTAAACCCAAACACTCCAGCATTATTAAAAAACAACAAAAAACCTCACAGCCTGAACTTTTAGCACCTTGCCTTATAGCAGCTGTTCAAAACAAAAGTTAAAAAAACGTGTTTCAGGAACATTAATGGTAAAAGTCTCAGCAGTTGTTACAAGAGTGAATCTTAAAAAACCCCAACCACCCACAAATGGTTGGACAGGCAAAATGCCCCGAGTCTGCATTCAATCTCTTTCAATATTGGACAAGCTATAGTAAAATACTTGCCCCACAGGGAAAGTCTCATTCAGGAGTTGTGGCTTTGTGCTGCCCCCTCTCCTGCTGCACTGCTCCATGCCTCAAAATCAAGGTGCCTAATTTGATGTATCAAGTGGAGCAGTGCAACAAGGCTGGAGAGCATAAGACAAATCACAGAGGAAAGGGAGAAATTGCTACACAGAGCGTGAGGGAAGGAGAACGAAGGGAGAGAAGACAGAATACAAGATCAAAACCTGGGGAGAAATAATATAAGGACTAAGCACATTCTCTGCACGCTTGTTTAACAGTCAAGCAGACTAGCCGGTTTCTACCTACTCCCAAATCACAAAACCAGCAGGGAAAAGTAGAGAAGGGGAGAGAGAGCCACAAAGGAAAAAAGTGAGCCCGAGAATCTGCCAAACAAGCAACAGCTTTACTGTATGCAGCTGAAATTCTCAATCCAGTTCCTCTTTACATTTTGCTAAATCATCTACCATGCAATGACCAGAATGCAAAGAAGCAAAATTTCACTTTAAAAAAAGAAACAGTTAATGAAAGCCACATCATGTGCTATGTCTCTCTGACACACACTCATTCGTGCAGAGAAAAGGATGGCATACTAACCGGTCCAGGGTGGTTAGGGACTCAGTTTCTGAACTTTTAGGGAGCAAAGGAAAAAAAAAAAAAAAATGTGTGAAGCTCACAGAAGAACTACCTAGAACACATTCTAAGCAAAAAGGCAAATTAAATGGGGAATCAGAAAGCTGGGAGAGCGCTAGATATACATAACAATAAACCCAAGCATGGCTCCTTCCACCATTTGGACAGCGCACACTTCCATAACAGCAGAACAAATTAAAGAGAGTCCAGGCCATTTAGCACAGAGAAGCCAAGCACATTGTTTAAAAGCACCGCTGAAGGCCACTTCAAGGACAGACACCAAACTTCTCTATAGGAAGCAAACAGTTGCTTCTTGCCTATATATCAGTGGTTCCCAACCAAGAAGCTGTGGCACATTTTTGTGCATGTGTGTGTGTGAGTAGACGGGTGGTGGTATCACTCTCCAGTTCCAGGGGGATTATATGGTGGTTGGACATTTTGTATAACAAAGTATGTGTAAGAAAAGTTAATTTATCATCAACTCAAGTTCTATGAAAATGTAATAGCACCGACTCACAAGTCTCCATGCAGACCGGATATATATATAAGGATATAAGGAGCTGCCTAACTGAGCCAGACCAATGATCCATCTTAGCCCAGTATTGTCACAACCCGACATGGCAGCAGGGTTTCAAATCTGGCTCTCCAGGGTCTCCGGCAGAGGCCTCACCCAGGCATACTACCGGAGATCCTCCAGGATTCCCCGACTCGAAGACCCCTGGGTTGCCCGGGTGGCGACGATGGGGAGGGCGCTCTCAGTGGCCGCTCCCAGGCTGTGGAACTCCCTTCTGACTGAGGCCCGGACCTCCCCTCTTTACGTAGACAGTGTAGACCTGGCTGTTCCGCCGGGCTTTGGGAGACGAAGATGGGTAGGGTGGGGTGGGTTGGGGAGGGGGAATTCTGGCCTTTTAAGTTCTTTTTAACTTCTTAAATGTTTTTAATATTTTGCGTGTGTTTTTACTGATGTGTTCTGTAAGCTGCCCCGAGCTGCTCTTGAGCAAGAGGGGGCTGGGTAGAAAGTTAGTAAAATAAATAAATAAATAAAATTAATAAATATACATGCAAAGCATGCACTCTACCACCTGAGCCATGGCCCACCCCTGGTGGAGCCACCCTACATGACTGGAAGAGATAAGGCAACTGGGGCTCTTACCTGTGAGTCCCTGTTCTGCTCGGGCTAGGCCAGTCCGGCTTATGGGTGAAACTGCGCTTGTCCAGCAGGAGGCAGGAATCAAAGAAACTGACTGCACATGCGTTGGGTCACCCCCTTGCACAACTCAGTTGTAGTACAGCCAACGATCTGCAATGCACTCAAGACATGGTTAATGTACTCCAAGAATCTGCTGCACTACTGGTAGACCCCTGCTGTCGGGTGGTCCGCTGGATTGGCCTAGCCTGAGCAGAACAGGGACTCGCAGGTAAGAGCCCCAGTTCCCTTTTCTGCTCTGGGCTTCGGCCAGTCCAGCTTATGGGATGTACCCAAGCAGTATGACTGGAAGAGGGAGGGAGACAGCGGCACTATGCCAGACCAGACTGAAGGACCCGCCTGCTGAAAGAGGCGTCCGCAGACTGGAATGTGTTCAGTTTGTAGTGCCTGGTGAAGGTGTGCAGGGAGGCCCAGGTGGTGGCCCTGCACACCTCCTCGTAGGGAGCTCTGGCCACAAAGGCGGCTGAAGTGGCAGCTCCCCGGGTGGAGTGTGGTCAGATTTTTTGCAGGGGAACCTTCGCCTTCGCCTTATAGGCTTCTGTGATGCAAGCCACCACCCACCTGGAAATGACTGCTTTTGAAGCCTTGGACCCCTTTATCCCCGGTCGTATGTTGATGAATAGGGCCGAGGACGAACGGAATGTGGCCGTGCGCTTTAAGTAAATGCTTAGGGCCCGTCTGACATCCAGTGACTGCCAGTCCTTTTCCCTGGGGTGAGTGGGGTGCAGGCAGAAGGAGAGGAGGATGATCTCCTGACTTCTGTGGAACAGTGAGTTGACCTTTGGGAGGAAGGCCTGGTCCAATCGAAGCACCACCGAATCCCGATTAAACTGACAGAAGCTGCCCTCTATGGAGAGATCTCCCAACTCGGACATCCGCCTAGCAGACGTGATGGCGACCAGGAAGGCGACCTTAATGGACATAAAGAATAGTGAGACCTTCCTGAGAGGTTTGAAAGGATGGGACTGGAGTGCCCCAAGGACGAGGTTGAGGCTCCAAGAGGGGAACCTGTGGACCACTGGAGGAGAAATTGCCCTGAGGGGAAATTGCCCTGGCTCCCCTCATGAACCTCCGGATCAAGGAGTGCCCTACTATCTTGATCCCCTTGGCTGGGAGGAACATGGAGTCGACCTGCCTGGAGAGGGTATTGGGCTTAAGGCCACAGTTTATGCCCTCTTACAAGAACTCCAGAATTTGGGGGACCTGGGCCTGTTTAGGAATGAGTGACTTTTTCTGACACCATCCCATTAACGCCCTCCACGTGGACTGGTAAATCCAGCATGTGGAAGGTCTACTGGAAGCTAGGAGGGTGCTCATCAGAGCTTCCGAGAAGCCCTGTTCCCTTAGCGTTGCGCATTCAATGTCCATGCAGCTAGACTCGGGTGGACCAAACCCTCGAATTGGAATGGGCCCTGTGTCAAGAGGTTTGGTGTTTGGGAGGAACAGGGGTGAAGATGCAGCTAGCTTAACAATGTCCGAGAACCATGGCCTTCTCGGCCAGAACAGAGCCACTAGGATGAGGAGGGCTCCCTCTGTCCTGGCTTTTGCCAGGGTCCTTCCGATCAGTGGGAATGGAGGGAAGGCGTACAGGAGCGACGGGGGTCAGGGAGCACTGAGCGCGTCCACGCCCTGCGATCCCTGCGCCCTTGCCCGGCAGAAGAACAGTGGAGTCTGTGTTCGTGGGTGATGCGAATAGGTCCCACTGGGGATGCCCCAGCTTGGTGCATATCAGGTGGAAGGCCTGAGGGCATAGGGACCACTCCCCCGGATTGAGGCGTTGCCTGCAGAGCCAGTCCGCCTCGGTGTTGTCCTCTCCTCTGATGTGCAGAGCCCTGAGGCACAGTAGGTGTTGTTCCACCCAGGATAGGAGTGTGCAGGCCTCTGCGTGTAGTGTCCGGCTCCTTGATCCGCCCTGGTTGCTCATGTATGCCTTTGCTGTTGTATTGTCCATGAACACTAAGACGTGGGAGTTGCGTGCATGCGGAAAACTGAGTAGGGCGAGCCTGATCGTCCTGAGCTTGAGCAGGTTGATGCTGCTGGTCGCCTCGGTGTTTGACCATTCCCGCTGGGCCATGATGGTCTGGGAGTGGGCTCCCCACCTGGTTAGGCTTGCGTCCGTTGTGATTGTGACCCTTACGGGTTCGGAGAGGAGTGAGCCCTGTTGGAACGGCTCATCTGTGAGCCACCAGCGCATGCGTGCTGCCAGGGTGCGTGGCACCCGGATCCAGGGGTTGCTGTCTGAGATGAGGGGTGTCTGCCATGGTCTGAGGCGGCGTTGGAGAGGGCGCAGGTGGAAGCGAGCCCATGCTACCTGTTGGGTGCAGGGCACGAGAAGGCCCAGGAGGCTTGCCAAGGCCTTTAGCCGAAGGATTGTGTTGTTGATGAGAGAGAGTACTCCCCTTCTGATCTTTTCCTGTCGCTGGCACGTGATGAAGATCCTGTCCATTCCTGTGTCCAGAATCACTCCTAGGTGCTCTAGCCTCTGCGAGGGTGTTAGGTGACTTCTGCTCGCTGATCAGAAAACCGTGATCGTTCAGATACTTGATTGTTCTCTGGACATCCCTTACTGCTTATTCCCTGGAGGCGAAACGGATGAGCAGGTTGTCCAGGTATGGGTGTACATGGACCCCCTGTAGACGGAGGTTTGCTACCAACGGCACCAGGATTTTCGTGGAGGTGCGTGGTGCTGAGGCCAGGCCAAACGGGAGAGCTGTGTAACTGCCAGTGCCCCCCGTGGTACGCGAATCTGAGTCACTTTCAGTGGCTGGGGACTATTGGTACGTGCAGGTAGGCCTCCCTGAGGTCAAGGGAGGCCATCCAGTCACCCCTCCTGATTGCCTGGCAGATTGTCTTCAGGGTCTCCATGCGGAACCGCTGTTTCCTTACGCGTTGGTTGAGTCGTTTGAGGTCCAATACCGCTCTCCATTTACCCGACTTTTTTGGCACGAGGAATAGTATGGAGTAGAGCCCCTGGCCCTGCTGGTCCGGGGGCACTGGTTCTATGGCTCCGATGTCGTGTAACCGATGGATCTCTTGGAGCATGGCCCGGTGTTTCTGAGGTCTGGACAAAGATGGCGAGGGAAGGAACTTGCTTGTGGGAGGGGAAGAAAGCTCTATTGAATAACCCTGTGCTATGCACTCCCTTACCCATGCATCGGAGACTGAAGTTTCCCAGGCCGGAGAGAAATCCCGTAGTCTTGTTTCCTCTGGTTGGTGCCCCCTTGTGGCCTATTGCGAGGCGGAGGCTGATACTTCCTCTTTCCTTGACAACCAGACTTGTTCTTGGGTTGTTGTCTGTGAAAAAAACTCTTCTGAATTTTCCTTCTGAGCCCTGCCGAGTCTCCTGTGAAGCGTGCCTGGCGAAAGGAAGGCTTCTTGTTGCCCACCTGTTGGAGGGTAGTGCACTTCTCCTTGCTATTGTCATCCTCCAGTACCTTCTCTAGGTATGCGCCGAAGAGCTTTTGACCCCTGTAGGGGCTATCCACTAGTAGATTCTTTGCTGTGTGGTCCCCGCCTGAGGACCTGAGCGAGAGATGTCTGCAGGCTGTGATGCTTGAGGCTGCTGCTCTGGCAGAGGCTTTCAGCGCGTCCATGGATGCATCAGCGATGTCTTCTGTTCCTAGCATTATTTGCGATGTGAGGGATTTCGCTTCTCTCTCTGAAATACCCTCATTCTGCACCTCCTGAAACCAAGAGATGAGGACTCGTGCAACGTACGTGGTGGCTGTGTTCATTCTCATGGCCGCAGTGGTAGCGTCGAACCCCTTGCATAATGCCCCCTCAATAGCCTTGGGGTAAAGGTCTCCCTCGGTTGGGAAGAGGGTTTGTCGGGCCAGGGAGGCTGCCTCCGTGTCCACCTTTGGTTGGTGGAGGAGGGATCCCCTACATTGGGAGAAGTCGTACAGCTGCTGTTGCTGTTTGGGTCGCCTGTATGAGCGAGTGGGCTGTTTCCACTCTTTCAGGACTAGCCTCTCGAAGGCTTTGTCTAGGGGCAGGCCCTTGTCTGGCCTGTGGACCTTAGGTATGTGGGCCCTGGCCTCCTGTTCGTTCCCTGACTCTGAGGGTTGGTCCTTTGTAGCCCTCTCCTTTAGTTGGAGGGTGTGAGCTACATGTTTCTTGAGCTCCTCCCAGTATTGGGCTGGGAATTCCCTCCCGTGGTCGGGGGCTATGGGAAGTGTGTCCTGGCTCTGGGCCTGGGACCCCTCCCCTTCCGAGTCCCCCATTTTTCCCTCCTCCTCTGAGAAGGAGTTGTCACTGTCTCCCTCCTGTAGGCCCTGCGGGCTGAGGGAGCGTGATTGGGGTCTGATGGGACCAGCCTGGGTGGGAGCAGAGTGCTCCTCCTCAGCTTCCGACCCCGAGGCTAACAGCCTGGCGCCCCTGGCTGTGGTTGCCCCCCATGATCTGCTTTGTGGCCACTTGCTGGGCAGTATCCATGCAGCTTCTCTGGGCCTTTTGTCTCCCTCCAGGGGGAGGGGGTTCTCCAGCCTGTCAAGGCAGGCCATAATCTTGTTGAAGGCCTCCGCTATCACAGCGTTCATGGCCTAGTTCTCTTGGGGGGGAACTGCGGGGGATGGGGTCAGGGTTGGTTTGACCGGGTCCCCTTCCCTTCTGAGGACAGGGGGGAAGGATCCCTAGACTGCCCCTTTGGCCCTTTTGAGCCCCCTGCCTCTTCGGGGGCTGCTTTCTTCCTTTGCCCCCCCATCCCTGTACCTGTGACTCCGTGGGGTCAAGAAGGTGGAGAAGAGGCTCCCAGCTGCTCCCGGAGCGGGGGTTGGCTGGTGTGTCCCAGCGGAGGCGGTGGGACGTAGTTGGGCTGCCGCGTGGAGGCCGAGCCTGCCAGCTAAGAAGGCAGCGGCAGCCCCGGGGAGGATGGAGTTGGCGCGGCTGACGGTCTCGGAGGCTGAGAGGGGGGCTGGAACTAGGGCCGGATTCGGAGGCTTGTGAGGCGGCGGGGGCGAGGAAGGCTGCTTACGCCCTGGGGCCCTCTCGCCTCGTGGTCTAGATGGCGGGTGCTCCGGCCGCGGTGGGGGAGGGGCCAATTCCTCTGGTGCCCTGGCGTTCCCCTGAATGCCGCCTTCCGGAGCTTCCGGAGCCCTGGTGCTGCTGGGGCTCTGGAGCCGTTGGAGTCCTGGTGCCGCTGGAGCCTTGGGGCCTAGGACTTCTCGCAGGACCCGCGGCTCGAGAGGAAGGAGAAGAGAGGGGCCGCACGAGCAGGGAGTCCTGGCCGCACGAGCAGGGTCCTGCCGCGCTATGGCTCCGGTGCGCGCCTTTTTCAGGGGCTGTCGTCCTTGCCCCTCTTCCTCTCTAAAAAATATTTCCAAGTTCTGCTCTATGGAGCAGAGTGAGGCTGCTCCTGCTAGCACGGAGGCAGGAAGGAAACTGAGTTGTGCAAGGGGGTGACCCAACACATGCGCAGTCAGTTTCTTTGATTCCTGCCTCCTGCTGGACAAGCGCAGCGTCACCCATAAGCTGGACTGGCCGAAGCCCTGAGCAGAAAGTGAGGAGAAAAAGAAAAACAAGAGAAGGTGGAAAATGCGCACTGATTAAAAACATGAGCCAATTAGCTTTTGCATAACTGTGCTAAAATCAGTTAAGATGTACCAGGAAGGAATCGGTCATTTACAAGCAATACTTTTTCATTCTGGAACGAGTGGTCTCACCCTTCTTCTCCACCTCTATATGGTTTCTGGGACCTTGTGACTTTATCCAAAGCCAGCAGGACCTGACTTAAGAGGCTGGGTGCAGTTGGATGAAGTTCTAACTTGGCCCTTGAGGCCAGCAGCATTTCCCTTTTGAAGCCTGAGCCCTTATAAAGCATTGAGATGGCGGTCTACAGGGGATGGGGCTACAAGAGAAAAGCTCCCCTTCCCTTTTCCATATAAGCCTGACCCTTGTGGTATGCTGTGATGTGTCAGTACTCCACAGAGGCGGGAACCATTTCCAGCTGAGCCTGGGCTCTTGGAGCTTGATCCAGCTAGAGTTGGGCTGAAAAAACGTGGCCCAAGCAGGGCTCCAGTTCTTTCATGCTGCATGAACTCTAAAAACCTAAAACAGGGACAGAGTAGGAGGACTTCAGACAAGAAAGCAGCCATTCAGTCTCCTCCTCCTCCAAACATGGTGTGCCCCTCAATGAGTTGCAGAATAGGTTTTCCTATAAGTAAAAAATGTGTTTATGTTTGTAACAGAGTTGCTAAACTGAAAAGGTTGGGAACCACTGGCCTGTAAGTATTACTACTATACAGATGGCTTCTACAGAGGAGAGAGAAGAGAACATTTGGGGCAAGAGCACAGACTTATAGAGATGGACAAATAGTCAAAAGGGAGTTTAGGTTTCAAAGACCTCTAGCACCATTGAAATGCCCTGATTTAAAATGTGGAGAGTGGCTGACAGGAACGCACAAGTGTCTTCTGGGTGATATAGATCACTGGACAAAGACTCAAGTGGGAGCATGAAGAAGAATGTAAGAGTTCCATCACCACCACCGTGATTACAAATAAGCAGCAGGAAACATCATAGCAGAGCGCGAGATTGATTCTAGTAGCTTAAAACATTTCCCCATGTTATATGACAATAGAGAACATTACAAATTTTAAAAAGCCCAGCTAGCATGCCACACAGGAACATCTATGACACCACAGCAATTAATCTCTTTCAAAAGCAGCAATAAAACAGGAAATGAAATATTTACCTCTCCAGTACTGTTCCGCTGGCAGCAGCAGGGGTAGCAGACTCCGTGTCTCCAGTACCGTTTCCTTGATTCAGGTTAGGAGGGCAAACATTGCTCACCGAAGCAGATGGGAAATCCTCTGGTGGTTCGTCAGGCCAGACAAACTGTTCCTTGGTCTTGCCATAGATCTTGATGGCATCCAGCATTGTGACTCCAGCGGGATCCACAGATGCTCCAACTGCAACAAGCAAGAGACACTTCGCAAGTTCACAAAAGCAAAGTTGCTCCTCTCAAAGACTAGCAAGTACAGAGAACAACACTCCATTTACCAGATCCTCCCAGCCAAGAGTTCTGCTCCACTCTGGAACACCGCTTTGTCTTGTTTTTAAGATCTTTCTGCTTCTTGTTACCTTGACAGAATCTTAATGTAACTCAAGTGGAGACACGGTCTACCGTCTCCCTCTGTAATGAAGAGCTGGGTGGGACACTGTATAGCACCTATCCCAAAGAAAGGCTCACAGAACCATGGTTGTCTGTGATAAATTCATAGCTGGTGGAACCTGACAACTAATAGTTGAAGTCCCACTCTAAATCTGTGGGACTCTTGGGAGCTTGAAATGGGTACAACATGTGAACAAGGCTTACCAAAGATAGTTAACTTTTTGTCAGCCTGCAGAGCTTCCTCCCGAGTGAAAGGGAAATCAAACCAACGAGCCCGGGTCAAGTTCAGCTGCATGGTGCGGCCAAACATCTCCAGGTAGGAGGGAGCTCGCTCGATTGCCTGTGTGCCAATCTGGATCCTCATGCCAGTCATTACCATTGTGCTGTTGTTGTTAGTAACCTCAATGGTGAAGCCACCAGGCTGAAAAAGACAACTGCAACTCAGAGAGAAGCTGAAGAGAATACCTCTGACTCACAGTAATCTGGGGGACAAATTCCATAGAGCTCCACACTGCAATGCTGGCAACCAGAAGTCACCAAGACTATGGCAGAATTACAGCTCCTTGTTCCAGGAGGCCAAAGTCTGGATAAGATACAGATGCCAAGTTGCACACTGTTTGCATGCCCAACAGATATTTGCATACTGCCAGCTGTATGGCAGATGAAGATGCTTAACTCACTGGTCATTAGTAAGAGCATATAAAGAAAAGCAGGTCTGATCTTATGAGCCACCACCAGGGTGTTGTGCTCTGAAAGCTCCTGAGTGGTCTCTCTCACCTTGGTGTTGGCAACATACATGCCGGTGGAGTTGAGACGATGCTTTATCTGCTGGGCATTATACACCTGCAAGAGGTCATTGCCACCAAACTCCACATCTGTCAGCTGCTGGTTGTGCTCAAAGAAGTCAATGGGGAAGTTCACCTGAGTTGAGGTGCGAGTGGCTAAGAGAGGATATAGATGGTTCAGTCAAGTGACATGCACGGATAGGTAAAGCTGGTGTGCTCCTGTGGCAACTGACTCACATCTCTTAGGGCATGTGTGTTTGCTCTCATCACAAAAGCGAAAGTCCATCTGACCACAGCGTCCCCTGGGGTATTGTTTAAAGATATACCAGTTTCTCTGGTATACAATGCACAAGGGAATGATGTGGCTAGTACCACTAGTACCTGTTTTTGACTTGCCCAGTGCAACAGATAGCCATCCACTCTGAGACCAAGCAGTGCTTGAACCCATTGCCTTCAGGATGTAGCCAAGTGCCGTAACCACGCCACAGCTCTCTCTGCTGTGCATTTAATTCTTTAGATATGTCACACTCAGTCGGGAAATGTCATTTATGCAACTTGTCTATCTGCTGCTCCCTCGAATAACATCAGCAGTGTAAGATAAAGAAACAATCCCTTTCTAATCTACAGAACTATACCTTTTTGGACTCAGGTATGTTTTACAACATACTCTGGCGAAAGGTTCCATAGGTTAATTGTAAGTTGAGTGAAAAAATACTTATTTGTTTTAAATCTGGTTCTAGAATTTTGAGAAGGGGAAAGTAGCAGCTTCCTATTTACTTGTTCTGCACCACTCATCATTTTGTAAACTTACGAGCACCCCCCCATAGTCGTCTCTTTTCTAAGCTGAAGAACCCTAATTTATTTAGCCTCTCTCCATACAGAAGCCATTCCATGCCTCTGATCATTATTTCCCCATCTTTATTGCCCCTTCTGTGCACCTTTTCCAGTTCTACAACCTGGGATGTACTAATGGCAAGGATACCTGTCAGAAGCTAAAGGCCAAATATACATAACATGATCCCCTTTTTAGTTGTGGCCCTTTTGTAATTAAATATCAAAAGAATTGATTTTTAAGTGTAAATCTATTGCTCTGAAAGGTTTTTTAACGGGAGGCTCAAGTATTGACATTCTCTCAACGGGAGAAGGACAGCATGGGCAGCAGCAGCTCAAGCTTCAATATACTATTTTTAATACACTTTACTCTGACCTCCTCTATAGAGAGGAAGAAGCAATTCCAGGCTTCATGCTTATCCCATCTCTGGTCTCCTGAGAAGCCAACAAGGTGGTCAGGGGTAGCAGAGATCTTGGTCATACACATACCAGCCACTAAGGGCAGGACAGACTGTACAGTCATTAGATGGTAATGAATTTTGGTTAATATCAACCAAATTTGGATTCAAAGCAAGCAAGCTAGAGACAAATTCTAGATTATGCTATCCCATTACTTGTACCAGGACATCTCATCGACCATTGGCATGATATCTCTTCTGTTTCTGAAAAGTGTCTGAAATTTTTAACATTATCAGAAGTTTATTGTATAGCACAATGGCTTTTACAAAATATAAATAGATAAATAATAAGTAAGAAAATAGCAACATTAATACAAACATACATCAAATACAGCCATAAAACAAGTCAAGGCAGTTTCACTAATAGTACACAATCACTAAAATAACCCCCAAGGGGCCCGATACCAACTCCAACACGGGATTATTACAAGCTTCTTATCCCGATCCCACCCCACTCCTTAACCAGCCTACAGCAAACGCCCGAACTAAGATAAATTATAACGGTAAATCCGAGACCTTCCACAAGCACCCCGGGGAACCCTTCCCCGTGTCTGAAATTCTACATAAGAGTCTCCAAGAAGGGGTAGTTAAATGGAAGACACAGGGGAGATATGTTTATGACAGACGCTGCTCTAGTGAAAGGCTTGGGCAATACTTGTACAATGTGTACTTGTAGCTCATGCTCCCATTGATGATATAAAAGGAAAACACCCTTACTAATAGCAGCTGCCTTGCGTTTGCGCACTGGCTTCATGATGCTGATGACGCTGCTAGGTTGGAGCGAGGGCTGAAGCCAATAGGATGTATTCTCCACGTTTGCCATGTAAATTCTCAGGCTGCCATCTTCGCACAGGAGGATCATGGTGGTCCTCTGCTGCTCATTACAGGCTGTGTGACGGATGGCCACCATGTCCTGTATCTAAAACAGGGCAGTGCCCAAATAAGTGAAACACACATGCAACTGTTACCTAGATGTGTTAAAAACCTTGGTGACAAAAAGAACAAAGCAACAGATTTAATGTTTTTAAGGCGCAAGGAACGAAAGGAAGTTGAAAATTCTTTAGACTTGGGGGAGGTTAAATGAGTAAGTGTTTGTACTGGAACTACAGATGTTACTTGCAATACTGGTGACTATCACAGAAGGAGTTTGCTGTATGAAGCAGCAGCAGTGACAAAGCAACATGGAAGTCAGATTGAAAGTGCAAAGGGAAGGAGAAAATGCAACTGACCTTTGCTTTAGCTGGCAAGGTTTTAATCTCCTGGATGAGGAAGGTGTCTGGCTTCACCATCACCACCAGAGGGACACCTGTGGTCTGCTGGACACAGCACACCAAGCCTGGATGGTTCATCACCTCAGACCACTGGCAAAGTGCTGGGGAAGTCTTACTCGCACCATTGGAACTGCAAGAGATGAAGGCCAGGATCCCATTAACTGAAAGAAGAGCTGCAAATGACATTAAGCTATGAACAGAATTACCATACCAGTTAGAAAGAGCGTACAAGTGCCAGAACCTTCCACCTGGAGAAAGCATTTAAGAAATTAAGTGCCGAGACACCCCAGGGATGTAGGTCTATATTGTTATCCCCTCTTTTACAGATGGCAAAATGAAAGTAAAAAGAGGTCAGATAGAGTCACTGACAGAAGGAGCAAGAGAGCCCACATCTCCTGGCTCCCAGACCTGAGCTTTAATTCATCCAGGATATAAACTCTAACGATAAAACCACTCACAACAGGAAAATTAAACTGCCTGATATTCTGTTTGAGAAAGCTCTCTGATTAGATCTATGGGGTTCCGAGTTATGAGACTGGAATAACGCATTGCGTATCACCACATTCTACAGCAAGGTTAGAAGAATGTCAACCGACAAATCTCAACCTTAAGCAGGACTCCATGCTGAGATTCAGCCATGTCGTAGAAACGGACATGAAAAACTGCTTCCCAAAGAAGAGAAAGCATGTACTCCCCAATGACTGAAGTTCCCTCTGCAAAATGCCTGATTATGGTATGGGAAAGCCTGGATCTCATCCTCTTGAAATTGGAATTCAAGCTCTCTTTTTTTTGTGCTGGGCTAGAGCAAGACTGTGGTGCAAATACCCAGCTCTGGTTGTCAGAACAGATGATAGAAGAGCTTTCTTCTTTACCATTTTTATAGCATAAGAGATTGGTTTCCCTCAGGGGAGCCTGAAAGTAAGCCTTAATATGCACAATGCATAAGGTCCACTGCCCTGCTGGTGCCGAATGGAAACAAAGGCATCCTGCTCTGCAGCCTCCGCAAGGGTGAATAATCCTATCAGTTCCAGCTGCTGCATCATTAGTAGCTCCGTACTCTTAGGCAGCAAGGCTGCTCCGAAGCCACCTCTCTGCTGCGGGACTCTAGTGGGCAAGATAAATGTGTACATCTCTCTGCAGGATGAGCTGAGATTGGATTTGGTGGCAACGTTGTGCAAGAGAGGAGGGCAAAGACAGGTGGGGACATGTACAGGGTAGGACAGAACAGCTGGAGAACTATTTATAGTAAGCTTTGGGCAGTGGAAGCTGGGCTCTTTCACTGTGAACAGCAAATGTAGACACTAAGAAAATTAAAATGGGGGAGGGGCTCAGTCGCACCTCTTCATGTTGATTGGGAAAAGCCGTAGCACCTCCAGAGTGGCCCTGCTGACTGTGGCTGCAAAGGATTTTCCTTGGCAGTAGCTGAAGAAGAGCATCTGCAGGACGTGAGAGTAATATACTGACACACCGCCTCCTGCCACTTGGCCATTACTGTCCTGTGGGGAGCAAAGAGAAATGTCAGGATTTGAACACACATTGGCAGGGCCCTAAGAGTATTCAAGCTTTTAATGTGTTTCAACAAACTCTTCGTCCTATCACCAAACAGCACCAGGGCCTTTTGGGAATGCAGTCTTTGGTGATCATTTCGAGCCTATTGGCAATTTTCCTCACCCAACAGCAGCTGGTAACACACTGAGTTACAGCTTGTCTGAATTAGAATGTTTCATAACAGCCTCTCAAAAGCCTCCCCTTCTTCAGCTCACCGAAGCCTGGGTTCTTCTAAACAAACTCCCCCCTTTTCAAGTATTTAGATTTCAAATTAGCCTGCATGCACAGTGTACACCAGGACCACTGCAGCGTTGATATTGAGTGGATATAAACTTCCTCCTGTGCAGATCTTGCAAGGGTGGATAATCCCATCCACTCGAGCTACTGCACCATCAGCTCCCTGCTCTGAGGCCATTTCCCCTGCTGTGAAGTCCTGCTGGGTGTAACTTCAGACCCAACCATGGAAAACAGGCGCAATTTTCTAGATGAACAGATCAAGGGGTTTAATTTCAACCTTCTCCTTCACCCTCCGAGTGCCAGAATATTTCTCTCTTTAGAAAAAATACAACCACAATTGAGGTTGGAAGGGAAAGAAAAAAAAAGAAGAAACCACTGCCTCCTCCCATTAGGGAGAAAAGAGAGAGAAAAAGCTATTGCATCTCACTTTTAAGGGTGGGAGGAAACAGAAAGCTATCATTACCTTCAGATCCTCATGATCGACTTCCAGCACGTTGGTGACATAGAATGGTCCATGCTGAGCACTGCTTGCCTCCTCCATGAGCTGAGTGTAGATGTACCCAGCAGAGGACATGATGACTATGATATTCTTTCCCTCTTCATTGAACAGAAAGGTGACATCCCTGATCTTGGAACTTGGCAAAAGGAAATAGAATGTAGGGCTCAAAGCATCAACTGAAAGGTCATAAATCTATGGAAGGAGAAAGGAAGGAGTTAGCACTGACCCCATGAAACAGCCATACCTCACAGTGGAAATGCTAGTGTGTATCAGACTGATATACTTGTATCCGACATTTGTGATTGTTCTCAGATTAGGCATTTGTTTTAAGAGAGTCAAAGAGCCAATATACTAATCTCGCCTCAAAACAAATATTTTTGGTCTTTAGAAAGTTTAGCCTAGCGTACATCTGAATCCCAACTAAGGCCTGATTTTTAACGCTCTTCCAACTACAGGGCTGCATAGCACCCCAGAAGTTGTACAAAAAATTTCATAAAACCTTTTTAGCAAACCTGAACCACTTCATATTTCATATATTCCTCAAGGATAATGGGGTCAGTTGTGCCCTGCTGGTTTATGCTCCCCCAAGTTGCATTTAAAATAAAATATAAAACAAAAAATGAAGGTGAATATTAGAACATGAATGGGGTATGATTACACAATTTAATTTTTTTTATGTTCAACTCTAGTCGTATTCAAATCATCATCAATTCACAGCCACAGTCAAATCAATATTCAAATAAATAATATTTATATTTTTCAGCTGTGATGTAAATTGGGGTATATAATATCCCCTTAGCAGATTGATACAGTATGTAGTTTTTTATAGGCATAGGAGGGTTAAAACTGCAAGAGAAATCAAAAGGGACCCATCAACATTCCATAACTGAAAAACAAACAAACAAACAAGCCTTAATCTGTCTCAAACTAGGCAGTCATAATAAGAGGCCACATCTAAAAATGTGAGTGATTTTAAAGCTTCTACAAAGAACATTCAACTAAACAGTGAACATTACATTCGAAAAACAGAAAGGCAGCAGGGATGCCTTTTAAAGCACTTCCCCCCAAGATCCTTGTGTTATTGTGACACACACTGGTGACTTTCAGAACCTCATCTCAGACTGAGATTATACCTTCACAAAGTCTGCAGTGACAATTGCAAGCTCCGTCTGAGATCCTGGCAGCCACACAGCTTTTATGATGAAGTTCCCTGTTGCTAGTTGAGGGTGTAGCACCAGGTGATCCGAGACTGATCCAGAGCTGCTGAATGTCAGGACATGGCAGTCCTAAAATAAGAAGTAAAAGATGCAAAACATAGCACTTTAGTAAACAAATCACATTTCTGCAAAGAGCCAACTTTCCTCATTTAGAAAAGTGACTCTCAGAAGTAGTTTTGGAAGTCCCTGTTTTAAAGATAAATTTTGCCAGCTAACTGTGCCTGTTCTAAGATTCACAAAGATACAAGACTGGGGTCTTTAGTGCATTTAACTGTAGAAACAGCAGGCAGGCTTAAAAGACTGAGAAATGAGAATCTATTGCTCAGTACGAGTACTGGATTAAGTACATTTGTTTCAGATCAGTTTTAACCAAGTAAACAATGTTTTGGTTTCTACTGCACAGAATGCATACCAAATAAGGAAACAACCCATGTGTACCAAAGGAGGAACTGCTTTACTCAGTGTCTGATTAAAAAATTAGGCCAGAGTACACTCTCCATTATAAAGCCTAAACATTCTATTGTTTATAAAATTGGCACCAATTATCCTGTGTGTCTGACATTTTACAGGAAGGGTCACTAGGGTGTGGATACCACCTGTCCATGTTTCATGCAAATCAGATAAGACACAAAAGTTATAGCAGTTGAAAGGTGCAGATCAGAAAACATTTTTACTTCTGGATTTAAGATGCTTTTAAAAGCATCTTAAATCCAGTACTTAATGCTGAAAGGCTGCATCAGCAATTGGTGGTGTTATCTAATTAAGGGGTGTTTCCCTAGTTATTCTGGCTTTTGAATATTAAAACACATGCCATGGTTTTTAAGACACAAAAACCATTGAAGTCTTTGGGGAAAAAACATACTGTCACACCTGTGCAGCAAAGAACCAGCTGAGGGCAGCATGTATCAGAAGAAGATAGAAGATGGTCCCCCTCCCCGCTGGCAATTGTCTGCCCTCTGCCCAGGTGAGAGAGAGTAGGGGAGGAGGAACCCACCTTGTTCCCTGGCCGGCTCTCTTACTTTGTCTGGGGCTGGGCAGCTGTCTCCATGGGGAACGCTTTCCCTGCCTCAAATTTTCAGGAATGAGAGGGGGGAGAGCAGGAAGGAGGTGGCAGACTCAGCTGATCTCTGAGTGTTCTATTGGCTAGCAGGAGTCAGCACCCAATAATGTGCTGAAAAGCTGTACCGAGCCTGCCTCTTCATTCCAGCTTACCCCCCTCCCATCTGGAAATCCTTTCCAGATGGGAAGGGGAGAACAGGATGGAGGGGACAGATCGTGAGCTTTTTATTGGCTAGCAGGAGCCTGAGAACCCAACAGAATGCAGAAAAGCTGTGCTGAGCTCCCCTCTTCCCTTCAGTTCTCCCCTCCCATGTGAAAACAGGGAGGAGTACTTGATTTGCACATTTCTCCTTGTGATTACCTTGTTTGGGTCAGGAAACAGATGAGAGGATGAAGCAGAAGGTGCTGGAGACCAGTTTGATAGTCATTCTGTTTTAGGGATTCTGGATTCTTATAGAGCTGTTGACAAGGTTTGGACTCCACAGGTCAGGGGTGTAGGTAGGTTGGAATGGGCCCAGGGATAACAAATGGACTTGGGGGCCCTCTTTCACCATCCCTTCCTTCCTTCCCCCCCAGTGTTCTCACTGCCCCCAGACTCCTCAGATCCACTGCCTCCACTCAACCTCCCCACCCCCAGGGCAGGTGGAGGGGAGAGCTAGCACGTGCCTGTGCCTTGGAGCTGGGCTTCCTTCCACTCTCCTGCTTGGTGTCCACAGAGCCTGTCCCCAAGCATCTTGCTGACACCTCACGAGTGAGCTTCCAGACTCTTGAAGAGACGCCACTCTCACCTCCTATTCCTAGCAGCTCTGTGCAGGGAATTTTGCAGGTAGCTGTGGAAAGCTGCCATTACCTCCCCCTTCCCGCCCAGGCTTTCCTCCACACTTAGCTTTTCTCCATCCTCCTGACTCACCACAACGCTTGGCCTCAGACCGCTCTGGCCCCAGCCTGGGGCTAAGTGTGGGCTAAAAGCCTGGGTGGGAAGGAGGCGGCGGCAGCTTCCCAGAGCTACCTGTGAGCTTGCCTGCGTTGCTGGGGATAGGAGGGGTCTTTCCTGGGGAGCTCACTTGCTTGTGCTGACTTGGAGCTAGCTATCATAAGGACAGAAAAATAATTTGTGGGAACCACCCCCCGCCCCGTTTGGGTCCCGTGACAAATGTCCCGCCTGTCCTTATGGTAGACTATGTCCCTGCCGCGGGCTGTATTTTATCTGGGCTAGTTCATGCCGAGGATATTTTCTTCGCAAATATGAGGTGATTCCTCTCTATCCCCATCTTGTAAATAGTTTATTTCTTGACTGGATGCTGTATCATGAACTCCACAGATCTGTGCTACTGAGGGCATCTTCTCCAACATCCATTATAGTACAGGTCAAGCTAACTTCCTCTAGTTATTACTATATCCAGAGCATTAATTTGTGTTTCATGTTTAGGAGTAGCAATGATTATTTCATTATATTTTTAATGACATTTCTTCTTGCTCTTCCCAACAGCTAACCTCATGATTGTAAGGAGTCGCAACTCTTTCAAAAAAATAAAACTAGTCACTTTCTCTTGTTCTAACTTGGCAAGGAGAATGGGGAGTCCGAGTTACAGTCACCTGACATGGTCCTGGAAGTTTCTCAAAATCACAAGTAATTAGACTAAAAAAAAAAAAAATCACAAGATGAGCTTTTTAGGGGACAAATGCCCTTCCCTAGCTTAAACAATGAGTAAAAGACGCTCCAACCTCCCAAGCACCGCTCCCAACATAACACTGCCTTTAAAATCTCATGATTTTGAAGATGATCTCATGATTTGAAAGAGACACAACCCTTTGGAAAATATAGAAGTAGTCACTTCCTCCTGCTCTAAGCTGACAAGCATTGTAGGGATTCTGAGTTGGAGAACTATCTGTATAACTCACACCTGGGCCCCAGAAATTTTGAAAAATCACAAGTCTCGAGTCTTAAAAATCACAAGATGAGTTTCAAAATCATGAGATTTTTAGGGGGGAAATGTCCTTCCCTAGCTTAAATAATGAATACAAAACCGTTAAATCTCCTAAACATTTTCCCTAACCATAATACTTTCCTCCCTTAACAGTCTCATCATTTTGAAGCTGATCTTGTGATTTTAAATCACACACAGAGAATAAATCCTCATGTTTAATTTAGCATAATGGTTACGCTGCTCATCATTCTATTGTGCCAGCAGGATGAGTTTTCTCCACTGCATTATATTTGCCAAAAAACTGGGAAATTCAGCTATCTGTGTCTGTATAATTCTTTGGCGGAGAAGGGAAACTGACACTTACCTGGGAATTTTCCTTCTACAGGGTATCCTCCTGGACTGCCAGCTGCAACTATAGGGTTAGATCCCCACCTCAACCACCAGGAGGCAGACTTTTATTTTCTGGAGCATGCTCAGTGGGAATCTGACCCCCTGTGCTCCAGTTGATTACAAGCCAAATGAACACCAAAGTTTCACCAAAACTGTTAACTGCATCCTATACACTTGGGACGAAGGTAGAAAAAACAAACTAACATCTAACTGAGCTCAAACCACCCACTGAAGGGAGGGCTGCTGGCCATTCAGGAGGATACCTTTTGGAAGGAAAATTCCCAGGTAAGCGTCCAATTTTCCTTTTTCACAGGGAACTCCTCCTGGATGACCAGCTGCAACTATGGGGATGTCTCCCAAGAAGGGAGGGAACCTTATACAGTCAGACCCCTTACCACCGCTATGCTGTTTAACAGACTTAAACAACTGCTTGCAGGATTCTCCTGCTGAACGCTGCTTTGGCAGAGTCCAGAGTATGCACCTTGTAGTACTTGGTAAAGGTGTGAACTGACGTCCACATAGAAGCCCTGCAAGTTTTCTTGTAAAGCGCATGGTTCTGAATGCTGAGAGGTGGCTGCCCCTCGTAAGGAATGGGCCCAAATTGTATGTAGGGGAGCCTTATTTTCTACTCTGCAAGCTTCCTGCACACAGGCCGCTAACCACTTAGAGATAGTTGCTTTCAAAGCCTTCAAATCTCTCCTGTTCTGATGGTATGAAACAAAAAGAGAAGGGAAGCAGCGAAAAACCACATGTCTAAATACACCTTCAAAGCCGTTCGCACATCTAATTTATACTAAAGTTTCTCCCTAGGATGCACCAGATTAGGACAGAAAGAAGGCAACACCTCCTGACTCCTATGGAAAAACGTATCCACCTTCAGTCGGAACGCAACATCAGGCCGCAAAACCACCAAATTGTCTCGAAAAGAACAGGTCGAGCCCGGAAGAGCGGGTTTATGGGGTGGTTCCCCACGCCTTTTCCCCTACACTCCCAAGGGAGAGGGAGTCTTGACCCATGCAGAGCGGGCTTACGGAGCGGTCTCTCTCTCTCTCACACACACACACACACACACACACACACGGGATGGAAGCTGGGACAGCCCCACGATGCTGACGGAGCCTGACAGAGCGGGCTTGCAGGGCGGGCCCCTGCGTCGTTCCCCTCCCCCTTCAAGGGATAGGGAGTTTTTGGTGCATGGCGGAGCTGCAGGGTGGTTCCCCACACCCTCCCCCACCCAGCACAGACGCTGTGTACAGCCAACCCGTCCACAGTGCGGCAGTTCGCTGCTAAGACAGGGAAGGAGGAGACTAGCCACGCCTCCTTTTCTTCCCGCGGGCGCCAAAGCTCAGAAGGTGAAGGGAGGGGGGCCTCACGAGCACGGGAACCATACCCAGTTTTTTCCCTGAGCACTCAGTGGAAAAGGCAGGGTGAAAGGAGCTAGAGGAAACAGCACAACTCCTAACCGGAGGAACAGAGACACAATGTCCACTAGAAGGAAATCTTCAGCAGGGACAGCAGCTACACAGGAGCCTGCAAACACAGTAAGCAGTGCGCCGTCCCCCCTGCCGAACCCACATATGGAGGTTCTAAAGGAGATCCTTGTGGCGCTAAAACGCAAGAGATCCCCATCGAGGCAGAAGAGACCTAGAGCCTGTAAGGGGCACTCAAAACTGGAAGGGAAGGGCAAACAACCCAAACCTAAGAGGCAGCGCAGGGCAGCAGGGCCATTAGATTCCCCAGCCTCCTCCGGGGAAAACTGGGAGGAAGTCATGTCTGTATTCTCGGATGAGAAAACCATATCCAGAGAGGGAGAAAGAGCAGAGAGAATGGATTCCACCTCGAGAGAGAGAACGAAGGTGAGGAGCAAGCGGAGCAAGAGATTCAGGCACAGTTGGGTCGGGGGTTAGAAGAAGAAGGGGAGGCCTCTCCCATGGAAGAGGGAGAGATAGAGGAAAACGAGATAGAAGCATCAGGGGACCCTGACAGATAGTTCCCAATGAAATATATGGCCTAGATTTTTGACCAAGTCATACAAGCGCTACACCTACAGCAAAGAAAAGCACGCCTCATCCGATGCCTCTGAGGAGGAGGAAGCTAGAGAATACATTCCCCAGGCCAGAGCTAGAGAGAGGGGAATGGCACTGGACAGGGGATATGAAAAATTATAAAGAGGGAATGGCAACAACCCAATAAACTGTTCAAGATGAACACAACGTAATTGTCCCTGTATTCCTTTTCAAAAAACAAAGAGGCCCTGCTGGCCATCCCCAAGTTGGATGCAGTCACAGCATCACTGGCCAGGAACTCCGCAATTCCCAACGGAGGGAGTGCTACCCCCTGGACCCCACAGATAAGGGTGTAGAGTGTAACAAGCATAATTTTGAAGAGATCTCAGTGATCACTAAGATGGCAAACCTAACATCCTACTTCTCCAGAGCCCTAATGACCTGGATTAAGAGGGCCAGGGACCCTAAGGTCTCTGAGAGGATGACCAGAATCCTCTCAACTAGGATTCGGTTACCCTATGTTTTCATAGCAGATTCCTCCACGGACATGTTATGCTGGGCGGCTAGAGCAATGGCCTCCAATATGGCAGCACATCGCCGCCTCTGGCGGCGTTCGTGGAAAGGAGACCCCACTGCCAAGAATACACTGGTAGGGGGGACTGTTCCAGGGTACAAAGCTCTTCAGGATCTGTCTAGATAAGGTGCTGACAGATGCGGCGAATAAGTCAAAAAAGCAAACTCTGCAGAGTGTGGGCATTCCTAGGAAGCCCTTTCATCCCTTCAGTTCATGACAGTCTACGAACAATACCAGACGACCATTTTACCCCAACAGGGGAAACCAGCAACGCTACCGACCCAGATGGAATAAGCAGAAAGGACCAGGTAGCAGTAACAAGCACACACAGAACGCAAACTGGTCCAAGTCAGAGGCCTGACTACCACTTGCCACCCATGAGCCAGCTCAAACTAGGGGGCAGTCTCCAAGGGTTCGGAGAAAAGTGGGCAGCCGCCACCTCCAATTCATGGATTATTCGAACTGTTCAAAAGGGATACTCAATAGAATTCGAGCAATACCCAAAAAGCTTTTTCACTGTCTCACCAAGATCCAGCAATCCACAGAAATACCTCACCATGCAGCAAGAGATTCACAGGTTGCAATCCATCGGGGTCATACAGGAAGTTCCAAGACACAAGCGGGGCTCGGGACTGTACACAATTTTGTTTCTGGTGCCCCAAAAAATCAGAAGAATGGAGAGCTGTGCTTGACCTAAGGAGACTAAACAAATTCGTAAGAGCAAGGAGATTCAAGATGGAGACCTTACAATCTATTCGGATGGCTCTCTCACCAGACCAATGGTTAACTTCGTTAGATCGCAAGGAGGCATACCTCTATGTACCAGTCCTGCCCTCCCACAGGAAGTGGCTGAGGTTCCAAAACGATCACCAGCATTGGCAGTACACGGCACTCCCATTTGGTCTGGCCACAGCCCCCAGGATGTTCACCAAGGTCCTCATCACCCTCATAGCAAACCTCAGGGAACAGGGGATCAAGATTCACCCGTATTTGGACGATATTCTCATAAGATCCTCCAACTATGATCAGGCAGAATCAGACGTCCACAGGGTCATAGAATATCTACAGGAACACGGTTTCCTGATAAACTTCAAAGAGACTCATTTGGAACCGACACAGTTCCTAGAAGATCTGGGAATAATCGTGGACACTCGCAGCTACAGCATCTGGCTAACGCAACAAAGACGATGGACTTTATTTAAACTGATCCAACAAGTGAAAGGTAATCTCAGAGCCAGACTCAAAGAACTAGCGAGTCTCCTGGGCTGCATGATCTCATGCCTGAGCATTTTGAGTTGGGTCAGTTTTCATGCCAGCCGCTACAAAGATTCCTGAGCCCATGGCAGGATCATCTAACCCACTGAGGAAACCCTTGGGTGATGGTGCCACAGACGATCAAGAAGTCCTTACAGTGGTGGACAGTGAAGAACAGATTCATAACAGGGATTCCTATCATAGACCCGAACAGGATTCCCATTACCATGGATGCAAGTCTGTACGGATGGGGAGCACACACGCAGAACAGATCCGTACAAGGCAAGTGGCTCAGTTGGGAGAAAAAGCCCCATATCAATTGGTTGGAACTCAGAGCGGTCTACCTAGCCTTACAGAAGCTGGCTCCTTGGGTTCAGGGACAACACGTTTTGATCTATACGGACAATACAGTAACAAAGGCATACATCAATCACCAGGGGGGCTCACGGTCGGAGGCCCTACACCAACAGTTGTAGTGTTGGCACTGATCAAATGGGCAACAGGGCACTGATCAAATGGGCAGAGACCAACCTACTAGCAATCAGAGCAGTGCACATAGCAGAAGAGAGGAACACACAGGCCGACTGGCTAAGCTGGGAGACAATAGACCCGGGAGAGCGGTCTCTACATCCAGAAACGTTCAAGACCATAGTAGAAAAGTTCGGATATCCGGAAGTAGACCTGTTCACGTCTGCAGACAACTCGAAAACAGAAATCTTCATCTCCAGGTTCCCAAACCAACAGGCAGCGGGATTCGATGCGCTGAACCTGACATGGGCACAGGGTCTACTATATGCGTTCCCACCTTTTCCTCTGATCCAAAGAACTGTAGCAAAGATCAAGAGGGAAGGGGCAGAGGTCATCCTGGTGACGCCATACTGGCCTCGGCGACCATGGTTTGCGGATATACTAGGGATGACAACATCGCCCCCGCTCAGACTCCTATACAAACAGGACACGTTATCACAGGGCCCGATTCTCCACAATGACCCAGAAACCCTCAGACTAACAGCCTGGAGATTGAAAAGAGGGCACTTAGGAAATTAGGGTATTCCCAGCAAGACCTGGAGACTATGCTCCAGTCTAGGCGCCCGGCCACCAAACGCATTTACCAAAGCACATGGGCTAAGTTTGAGGGATGAGTCCAATTAAGGCCACAATCAAGTTGATTCTAGAATTCCTGCAAGAAGGCTTAAACAAAGGGTTAAAACCCAACACATTACAAAGGTAGGTAACGGCCATAAGTAGCATACTCTGAAAATTCAAGCGACGCAGAGTAACTAAACATCCCCACATCATACGCTTTATTAAAGCGGCTAGAGTGGTATCACCCCCAGTGATTCATCATTTTCCTTCCTGGGATTTGAATCTACTCCTCAAGGTTCTGACGAGAGTCCCGTTTATGAGCCTTTGCGGGAGGCATCGCTATACTTCTTATCCCTAAACATGGCCTTTTTGATTGGAATTACCTCAGCCAGAAGGATTTCGGAAATGAGTGCCCTGTCTATGGAGTCTAACCTATGCTCATTCAGGGACTCATCGGTAGTCCTTAGACGAGATCCCTCTTTTCTAACTAAGGTCAACTCCCTTTTCCATAGGGAACAGGAGATCTATCTCCCTTCCTTCTGTCCGCATCCATCTCATCCACAGGATCGGATTTGGCATAAATTGGATGTCAGGAGAGCGCTAAAGATCTACCTGGATCGCACGGCTCTATTTAGGAGGTCATCTGCCCTGTTTGTGGCTTATGGGCCGCAAAATAGGGGAAAGAAGGCATCCAAAGCGGTCATAGCGTGTTGGATTTCTCTTTGTATCAAGGAGGCTTATAGAGCACAGGGTAAGCCCCCTCCAGAAGGAATCTTTGCTCATTCATTAAGAGGGGCAGCGACCTCTCAGGCATTCAGAAATTCGGCCTCATATGGGGAAATTTGCTGAGCTGCCGCTTGGTCTTTGATCCATTTCTTCACAAGGCACTACAAAATACCCCTGCAAGAATTGGCCGATGCAGCGTTTGGAAGACAGTTGCTCCAGGCGGTTGTCTAGAAATGAGTTATTTCTGGGACACCTAGAACAACAGCGAGTTACTCTTCTCCCTCCCTTATTCTGCACAATAGTGTTTTTGGGAATACTGGTTGGGTAAGTCCCTACTGTGCTAGCTGGCCATCCAGGAGGATCTCTTGCGAGAAAGGAAAATTGGACACTTACCTCCTGAATTTTTCCTTCTACGGGAGGTCCTCCTGGACAGCCAGACCCACCCGGAGTGATGAGTAACTCTGTGGTGACTGTCATATAAAACAAGACTAGGTTAATGTTCAGTGGAGAGGTCAAGGAACGCCAGCCTGGGGTCTAGACTGGACTAGCAGACTCAGGAAATAGTTTCCCACTTGGGAAAGAAAGGAACCCTAAACTCGGGGTTTGTTCGATATAGTTGTATTTCCAAATTACTGTTGAAACTGTTAATGTTTTTAGGGTCATTTAGTACAGGAGTAGCAGTGTGGATAAAAGCTGGAAGACACTGGAGAGGGGAAGGAGATGCCCTGAGTATGGTAACAAAAGTTGCCATGTCTACCTCCTACTGGTAGTGACGGGGATCTACCCTACTGTGCTAGCTGGCCATCCAGGAAGATCTCCCATAGAAGGAAAATTCAGGAGGTAAGTGTCCAATTTTCCTTTCTCACATGCACTGATAGATGTGTTGACCGGAGCTACATTTGGATGCTAAGAGAGTCCTAAAGCAGTCTCAGAATAGCCTAGATTATGAAGTGCTAGGGCCTCAAGAGGCATGCCGTCAGTTTCAAGAACCCGGGATGTTCATAGGCCAGGTGTCCCTGAGTCAGGACATCTTGTTTGACCGGCAGTTCCCGAGTATTCATCCTGGACATTGTGACAAAGTCCATGAACCACAGTCTGCGGGGCCAGTAGGGTGCCACTAGGATCAAAGTTGTCCGCTCCATTCTGCACTTGGGTATCGTGCAACTCAGGAGAGGAAATGGGGGAAAGAAGTACAGTAACCTCCGGGGCCAAGGGCTATTCAGAGCATCTTGAGCCTTGGCAATGTGATTGGTAGCAGCAGGACATGAACTTCTCTGTCTTGGCATTCGCCGGAGAGGCCAACAATCAGGTGACTCAACTTGTGTACGATGGCTTGGAACACAGAAGTGCTGAGAGACCACAACCCTGGGTCCAGGTGTTGCCTGCTGAGCCATTCGGCCTCTATGTTGTCCGTCCCCTTGATGTGCAGTGCCGCTATAGAAAGCACATGCCACTCCACCCATGCCAGCAGGACCGCATCCGCGTGCAGTTCTTGAGATCCCCCTTGATTCTTCACATAAGCTAAAGCTATGGTGTTATCTGAGAAGACAAGAACATGATGATCCTGTAGCTGCATTATGAAGTGATGAAGGGCCAGCCATATCATCCAAAGCTTGAGCCAAATGATGCTGTGGGTGAGATCGGAGAAAGTTCCCTGTGTGAAGCTCTGTCTGAAGTGCACACCCCAACCAAGAAGGCTGGCATCTGTGGTTATTAGGACTCTGTCCGGATCAGCCTGTGACTTAAGTCAGTCTCTGTGTCTTAGTAGACTGCTTCCACGCCCCCTGATGATTTTTTTCAGAAGCACGATCCAGGACAATGCCCTTAGAGGCACTTGATATCTTTGGAACATAGTCTCTATCAGAGTTTTCATCCTTCTCGGAGAAATCGGACTCTCTTTTTTGTTTGTTTCTTGAGCCGGATCTTAAGGACCTGCTGTGCCCTCCTGAGTAGCTTTGTCCCTGAAGTTGAGAGAAGCTCCCTGCCTTATTCTTTTGGAGCCTAGGAGAAGACTCCTAAATCTGGGAGCCACATATCAGACCCATGGCATAATTCAGATTAAGAGGCCTGATCTGACTCCTCTTGCTGCAAGGAGTCCTCTTCCTGGGCTTCTTTGCGGGAGGGGGAGAAAACTCAATTCCTCCATTGTCATTTCCTCCCTCCTCCAGGGTCTAGTCCTCCTCAAACATATCCTCACCTTCAGAAGAAGAGCCCACAAGTGCTCTGAGGGACTCTGAGTGGGCTTTTGTGGGGAGCTTTAGGGGTGGGATTCTTACTAATTCTTGTGAAGCCTCTTCCTCCTCAGACTCTTCCTTGTCCACCGCCGCCTCCTCATGCTCACAGCAGCGCCCCTCATGGGCCCGCTGCTCCACTTCAGGGTGACCCACTGCCAGGTCAGCTTCAGTTTAGTTTTGGGCACCATCTGCCACAGCTGCAGCAAGGCAGGAAAAAAGCTGCCGGGTCTGCAAAAAGTGGGGGAATGTGCCAGACTGAACTTCTCCCCCCTTTGTCTGCTCTTCTCCTGGACCGTGCCTGCAGAGACAGTAACTGGAGGACGTGTTGGGGAGGGGCGGCTGGTTAAGGACTCGCTGAGCCCTTCTTACAAGGTGCTGCAAAGAGGCAACACTAAAAGAGAGTTTTCCCTCCTACCTAGACTAAGCCTTGGCTCAAACAGAAGCTCTCTCAGGGCTAGAAAATGCTGCCTGTCTTATCTTGGTCAGAGCCAGACTTTTAACTGGGGAGGAGGGCGTAATCACCCTTCTGCCTCCTACTGGCCACGTGGAAGATCACTCCCTGTCTCTCGAATAATCAGCCAGAAGAAGCTATAGAAGAGGGGGGTCTAGGAACTAGGAATCCTGTGTTCTCTGGCAGGGAGTGAGGGGGCTAGTGGGTTAGAGCAGGGGGAAAGCTGGGAGTCATGACTCATGTGTTCTCTGTAAGAAGGTGGGGGATAGTGCGTTAGAAGCCAGTTTCACGTGCACATGCAGTGTCTCCTTCTGATCACAACATGTTTAGCAGTTGAGTGTGGTGTGACCACTTGTAAAATGTGCTCCCAGCTAGATGTGTGTGCCATCCTACTCGTGATTCCCAGGCTGAGTGCAGCTGGCCTCTTCTAATTCTAAGTCTATGCTGCATAAGGGGCAGGACTACATCGGAAAAGGGGTGGGGTAAGGCATTTGTCTGCCGCTTTCTAATGTGGCCATGCTCCCTAAGGAGCATCATGGTGTCACAATGCTTTGCAGGGGGCAGCAGAGTCTCCATTATAAAACATGAACATTCTACAGCTTATAAAATTGATGCCATTTATCCTATATGTCTGACGTCTGGAAGGGAGGGTCACTTGGGTGGTACAGCCTGTCCAAATGTCATGCAAATCATACAAAACATAAAATTATAGTAGTTGAAAAGTTCAGCGAAGAAAATGTTTTTACTCCCAGGTTTAAAATGCTTTTTTTTGGGGTGGGGTGGGGTGGTCAGTATTTAAGAGGATTGGGGCTGAAAGCCCAAGGCAAAACGTGGGTACATGGAGCCTAAGTTGGAAGCAAGAACAATAAGAGAGACTGTACAACTTCTTTACTGGTTACATGGCACAGAAGTTAATGCTGTCCTGTTCTCCTGAACCCATATGAAAGCTGCCCTTGACCCACTCCTGTTTTCTAGCTACAGAGTTGCTGACAACCTGGAAAGGGAAAAGGATTGGGAATCAAAGACTGAGGCTAAGTGTAGATGTACAGACCCTAAGTTGTAAGGGCAAACTATCTGATACAGTACATTGTCTTTGCTGCTTTTGTGGTGCGCAAGGCCATGGCCTTTGTATTTATTTATTTCTTATATTCCTACCGCACCGCTCTCGTCCATGGTGACTCGGGGCAGCTTCCACAGTATTTTGAAGCAGGACTGAATCTGCAAGGGCCTTAAACTCCTTCCTTAAGTGAAAAGGTTTTTGATTATGGACTAAATAGCATTTAAATAGTGAATGAAACTCCAAGTAAAACGAGTAGCATCTGATTCAAGATGACGACAGATTTGCCAGTACTCCAGTTACCTTTTCCCAGCCAATCACAACTTATAACCCATCTCCTTGAAAAAGAGAGGCATGGCTTGAGGTCACACTTCCAGAGGTAGGAGAGAGATCCGCCCTGTCACATCCATACCTTTAGTCCACACACAGCTAGATAGTCCTCCTTGCAGGGATTTCCAGTTAAACTTAGCACAGTAAAGGGAACTGGAGCAGATGCAAGACGAGTAAGGGTCAATTTCCTTTTGCTGGAATCTGCTTGTTTCAGCAAGGCTGAGAGTTGCAACACTGTAATCTAGAAAAGAAAGTGAAATCAGTTTGCCAGCCCTAGTATCAGAAAAGAAATGTTCTCTAGATAATGCCGCACCCATCCCTGTAGGGCTGCCCTTATGCCTTGGCAGTACATTCTTTCTGAATGAGATCTCCCACTTAAAAACAAAACACATTTATGCAGGCTGTAGTCTTCAAACCACTTACTCCAGCATAGTTCCACTTACTCCAATGAGACTATTCCAGAATAAAGTGCTTTGAGGACTGCAACCTCAGAGCACAATCCTCAGTCTGTTTAGAGAAAGGGGAATTGGTCACCTACCTCGGTGAATTCCTCTCTCCTCTGTCTCCAGCTAATCCTCCGCACAGATAGCCCTGAGGCTACCCGCCGGGAGGCAGAAGAAGAAAAGCACTTCTGCGCCTGTGCGTGGAGCTATTTTCGTCCGGTTCCTCAGTCCATATCTCAGCCAAGGTCACCGTCGTTAAACCAACTTAAACATTTGTTTAATGTGATAATGTAGACTACGTAAGTCATAAACCTTAAGTGAGGGAACTAAAACTAACTTGTCCCCACTAGGTATTAGCCCCAAGTCTCTGATTATTTGACCATTGTAACCCTCCAAGCGATGCATCTTTGACAGGGTGGGTCGGAGGATTATCCGGAGACAGAGGAGAAAGGAATTCACCGAGGTAGGTGACCAATTCCCCTTTCTCCCTCTGCCTCCTGCTAATCCTCCACATGGGATACACCCGAGCCCTTACATTTCTGTAGGGTGGGAGCCAACAGCGCTTGGAGCTTCCAGCACTGTCTGCAACACCGTTCTGCCAAAGGTCGCTTCCGCGGACTTAAACACATGCAGCTTGTAATGCCTCACAAAAGTATGCAGGGAGGACCAAGTGGCTGCCCTGCAAATCTCCTCATAGGAGGCCCTTTGTTTGAAAGCGAATGAGGTGGCTGCTCCTCTTATGGAGTGCACCCAAATCTGAAGGGGAGAAACCTTGTTTTTCGCCTTATATGCTTCAATAATGCACGCTTCATCCACTTGGAAATGAGTGTCCTTGAAGCTTTAGTACCAGCCTGCCCTGGTCTAATATTAATGAAAAGAGCTGTGGAGGATCTGAATCCCTGCGTTCTGGCTAAGTAAATTTTTAACACCCTCCTCACATCCAATTTATGCCAGGCCTTTTCTTTTGGGTGTGATGGTTTAGGGCAAAAAGAGGGTAAGGTGATCTCCTGAGCCTTATGAAAAAGGGAGTTAATCTTAGGAATAAACACTTCGTCTATTCTCAGGGTGACCGATTACTCTTGAAAAACACAAAAATTCTCCTCCATCGATAGGGCACCTAACTCTGATACCCTCCTAGCGGAAGTAACTGCTATTAAGAATACCACCTTAAGAGTTAACATATACAGAGATATATGTTTCAGGGGTTCAAAGGGAGGTCTAGTTAGTGCATCGAGGACTAGAGAGAGACTTCATGAGGTGTATCTGTGAACTACTGGCGGGGAGATCAATCTAGCTGCCCTCAGGAATTGTCGTACATGTTTCTGAGGAGAAATTCTCTTGTTTGAGATTGAATTTAGGACAGAGTCTATTGCTGCTGTCTGCCTTGCTAGGGTGTTTGGTTTCTAACCCTTATTAAGACCATCCTGTAAAAACTGCAAAATGACTGGAATTTTAGCTACAAGAGGGTCATGACCCTTCTGCGTTGCCCATAGGGCGAAAGTCTTCCAAGTCGCCTTATACGCCCTTCTAGTAGCTGGTTGTTTGGACTGTTGTAAGGTCGCTAACACAGCCTCTGAATATCCTCCTTTTCTCAGGGATGCGTGTTCAAGAGCCACGCTGTCAGTCTCAACGTCCGAAGGTTCTCATATTTTAGAGAACCCTTAAGAAGCAAGTTCAGTCTTTCCGGCAGCCTTTGGTGGGCAGTGCTGAGCTCCACTAGAACTGAGAACCACGGTCTTCTTGGCCACCAAGGTGTTATTAACAGTAGAAGAGCCTGTTCCCTAATGAGTTTTGCCACTGTCCTCGATATCAACGGGAACGGAGGGAAGGCATATAGCAGGCCTGACGGCCATTTCTGGGTCAGGGCATCCACTGCGAATTGTATCCGCAGTGGGTTCTGGACATGAACTTGGGCACTTGTGCGTTGCCCCGGTTGGCGAAGAGGTCCACTTCCGGGCAACCGAATGTCCTTGTTAGGTCCTTGAACACCTCTCTGCGTAGGGACCATTCATGAGGATCTAGGGACTTGCGGCTGAGCCAGTCCGCTTGAGTGTTGTCCTGTCCCTTGATATGTAATGCTTTGATTGACAAGAGATTTTTCTGTGCCCAAGTGAATAGTCTGACCGCTTCCCTGTGTAGCTCTGGTGATCCGAAGCTCCCCTGATGATTTATGTAGGCTTTTGCTGCGACATTGTCCGTGTAGACTAACATGAGTGTTGACAAATTTCTGTGCTAGTTGCAGAAGGTCTAGTTGGACTGCCTTCAGTTCCAAGAAACTGATGCTGTGAGATTGGTCCCTTTTGCTCCGTAAGCCCTGTGCCGTTGATGTCCCAGAGTGTGCCCCCCACCCCGAGAGACTGGCATCCGTGGTGATAATCTCCCAGTTGGGTTCTGCTAACGTAGCGCCCTTGGTGAAGGTTTCTGCCCTTAACCACCAGGAGATGGAGCGTGCGAATCCTCAAGGAATGGTTACCCACGGGTTGGCGCCCCTCGTGAGTTCTAGTTGCATGGGTCGCAACAGCTGCTGTAAGGGTCTCAGATGTAGACGACCCCACTGAATCTGACCTGTGCATGACACGAGGAGTCCCAGGAGCTGGGCCAGTGATTTCAGGCTCTCTTCAGGCGAGAGAGAAGTATGAGTGGTGGTACGAAAGCGACTCCTGAGGTCGTATCTAGAATCAGACCTAGATGTTCCAGATTGTGTGTTGGTAATAGGTGACTCTTTTCCTTGTTGATTAGAAAACCGTGGGAGGAGAGGTAAGACATAGATCGGTTCAAGTCCTGTACAATCTTGTAATGAGACTGAGCTCTGATCAGAAGGTCGTCCAAATATGGATATAGATGGATACCTTCATGTCTCAGATTCGCCACCAAAGGGATTAGGATCTTGGTAAACGTCCTTGGTGCCGATGATAGGCCAAATGGTAGGGACCTGAACTGATAGTGGCTGTCCTGGTAGCAAAAACAGAGCCATCTCATGTGGTCACCAGATGGGAACGTGCAGGTATGCCTCCCAAAGATCCAGGGAGACCATCCAGTCGCCTAAATGCAGGCTCCAGCATATGGAGGTTGCTGTCTCCATTTCGAATTTCTGGTATTTCACTACCTTGTTCAATTGCTTGTGATCGAGAACTACCCTCCAGGAGTCTGTCTTTTTTGATACCAGGAAAATTATGGAGTACAGGCCCTGGCCTGTCTGTTCTGGGGGAACTGACTATCGCTTTTATGGCTAAAAGTCTCTGAATCTCCCTGGTCATAGCTCTGTGTTTTTCCAGAGAGTTTGACCTGGGAGAGGCTAGAAATCTCGAACAAGGGAAGTAAGTCGTTTCTATGCAACAGCCGGAGGCCACCATTTGTGTTACCCATACGTCCAAGACTGACCTTTCCCAAGTTGCTGAAAAATGTTGTAGCCTGCCCCCTACCTCTGGTGAGTCGGCGTAGTCATGCATCTTGCTTATGTATGTTGGGGTTGGAATTTTTCTGTTTTTGCCTGTCAAATCTAGGAGCTTGCCTGCCTGTCTTATTGCGAAAGGAAAAACTCCCTTGGTGCTCCCTGGTTTGTCCCTGAAACCTTCTGAATGGAATATAACCCCTTTGTTCATATGGGGGGTTCCAAAAAACCCTCTTTTTCGCCCCTATTTGTTGCAGGTTCCTGTTCTTTATCTTATTGTTTACATCTGTTAGAACCTTGTCCAGACAAACCCCAAACAGCTTGAGACCCTTGTAGGGTGCCGATACTAGCAGATTTTTGGTCGTAACATCCCCCTGCCAGAACCTGAGCCACAGGCGTCTCCTTGCTGCCACGTTACTAGCTAGTGCTATAGCTGCCCAACCCATGGAATCCATGGTGGCATCCGCCAGGAAGGCTGTTGCCAGGGATATGAGAGAGGAAATGGTCTGCGCTCTCTTTTCAGAGATGTTAGCATCCTGGGCTTCCTGCATCCAAGCTAATAGAGCTCTTGCCACGTAGGAAGATATAATATTTACTTTCAGGGAAGAGGCAGACAAGTCCAAGCCTCTGCGCAAGGAGGAGTCTATGGCCCTGTCTGTGGGGTCCCTGGGGTAACAGTCTCCCTCTGTGGGGAAAACTGTCTGACGTGCTAAAGATACTGCCGCTGCATCAACTTTTGGGTTTTTGAACATGGGCTCTTTCTTCGAGAAAGAATACAAGGAAGCCTGAGTCTTATTCATCCTTTGGGTTTTATCTGGATGCTTCCACTCCTGAATGACCAGCTGCTCAAAAACCCTATCCAGGGGTACTCCTGCCTCCCTGCCATGTAGGGAGGGGATGTAATCCCTCTCCTCCTTCTCCTGAGAGTCCAAGGAGTCCTCTTTGTTCTGTTTCTCCATTAGATGGAGTGTTTTTGCCACCTGGATCAGAAACTCCTCTCTATATGAGAGTGGAAACTGCCTGTCTGTCTCTGGGTTCTCGAGTAGCTTCCTGGGAAGCTGCGCCCTCCAATTCACCCCACTCCTGCCCCAATTCACTCTCGGAGTCCGAGGTAATAATGGTCTCCCCACTCTCCCTGTGCCTTTTTGGCCTAGGTTCAGCATTTCCCTCCTCAGAGGATCCTGAGGATTCCAACAGCTTGGTTCTAGCTCCCCCTTGTGGGGCCTTGCGTCCGCTGCTTCCCGCCCTTAGGGGGTGTTTTCCCACCCTGGGCCTCCTTGGTCCTGGAGAGGGGGAGGGGTTTTTATGGGGTCCTTTTGCTTGCAAATCACACAGTTTGTTCAGTGATTGCAAGATTTTCCCCATGGTATCCGCCAGCAGGGGTATGTCTACCTGACAGGCATCCTGAGAAGTAGCCGCCTGTCGCGCGCCATCCTTCTCGCTCCCTCCGGGGGGGTCCCTCCATTCTGGCTGGCGCTGCTGATGGAAGGGCTCCCGCTGTGCGGTGCCCTTCCTAGGCAGGGGGAGACTTTGCTGGTAGCCCCGCTGGTGGGGTGTAGCCTTCTGCTCCCGTTACCTGGCATAGTGCGGGGGAACCGGCTGGGCTTCCTGCGCTCTTCCCGGTCAGGGAAGGTAACGCTGCCCTCAGACCCCCGCCCGCTTGCTGACAGTCGGCCTGGCTGTCGGGCTATGAGCTCCAAAGTTTCTCTTTCCTTTCCTTTTTTAAAAAAAACCCGTCCCGTTTCTGTCTCCTTCCTAGTTTCGGAGAGGCGGCTATGCACTCCTGACGGGCCGAAGGCAGAAAACAGACTGAGGAACTGGACGAGAAGTGCTTTTCTTCTTCTGCCTCCCGGCGACCAGCCGCAGAGCTACCCATGCGGAGGATTAGCCGGAGGCAGAGGGTGAAAGGCCAGGATATAAATTTAAATAAATAAATATAGTGCCAACACAAGTCCTATTCACTTCAATGGGATATATATCAGTACCAAACAGGCTGAGGGTCACACATTGCCAAGGAGCTTACCAGAAGTCACTGTATTTCTTTACAAGGTATCCTGCTGTTTTTGTATTGCCTGTGGAGCAGTCTCCCAACCTATGGGTCATGGCCCAAAGTGGGGTCACACCATCTACAAGTGAAGTGGTGATCCAAACTAATATCCAATATACTTTGGGCCTGGGATCATGAAATCTTATTCAAGTTTCAAAATGGGATGTTACAGGCACAAAGTTTGGAAATCACTGCTGTAGAGGAGCCCAATTGTTATTAGATCCACTAAAATCTATTCTCTCTCTGTGAACACCACCACAGGTTGCTGAGGCACACTCTCTCACTCTTCCTGACTCACCTTGCCCTTTTCATGACTCACAGCCAGATGCTGGCGGCGCCCATGAGGAGAAGAAAGAACACACATTGCCACCCGCCTCAGCACATGCGCGCTGATCAGCTGTCTGATCGTCTGACCCTGGTCCCCACTGTAGTTCATTCGGACGTTCTCAAAAGCACCTTCTTGAGACCCGAGGGTTGGGACCTGAATAATTGGAAGAGCAGAAAGAACAGGACACACCATCAGTGGAAAAGGAAACTTAAATGAAATAATTTCATCCCAGAGGGAGTTTGCCTGCCCACTTGGGCCTGCCATACAAAGCAGCTGTTTGAAATACCAAACCCAGAGTGCATGAATACCATCAGCTGATCTGTCATTTCCACTGTCTTGTCCAAAGTGTGCAACTCATTCAGAGCCTGCTGCGCTCGGCTGCTGCTACCCATGGCTGAGGCCTGCTGGAAGTTGATCTGAATGGCATCCATCAGGAAGCTCAGCATATCCAACACAAGAGGAGAAAAGGAGAAGTTAGCCTACAAGAGACAGACACAACAAGTGAAGCACAGGACAACCTTTATAGCAATGGTTCTCAAACTTTTTTGAACCATGTCCCCTCTTTCATTTGTCTGTCATAGTTGAGGCCTGACACTACACCACACAAACATACATGGATCTTGCTTCTGCTCTTCTCCCCCTCATCCCTACACTCCTATTACTTCTCCTCTCTCCCCTCCTTGTTCTTTGATTCACTTCTCCTCCCCTTGTCACCCCATTATTTTGGAGATCCCCCATAACTCAGTGACAGTGTGGAGCTAGTTGTTTGGCAGCTGTGCCCCTTTTCATGCCCCGCAAATCTTCCATAACCTTCCTGGAGTGCCCCACCCCCAGTTTGAGAAAATAGGGTCTATAGGAGCAACATTTCAGAGAACATCAGTTGTGATGCTGTGTTTTATTTTATGTAAAGATGGAATCCTTGGATACTGTTAAGATCCTCCTGCTTAGAACAACATTTTAAAGCCACAGACCATACCTGAGATTGCAGTTCTTCTCGACAGCCCTCAACATTTCTACACAGGCTGCTTTTCTTAGGTTTCTCCTCATCGGGGCCTTTCCCATCACTGATGGTGACCTTAGATTTATCCGCAGGAGAGGTGCTTGCATGCCGTATCACACTCTCGGGCACTCTGGGCTCGCTCTGGAATGCAGATTCCTTCATGGTAGAGCCTATGCCGCTGCTGGGAGTTCTCTTTACCAAGGCCTTGGAAATAGACAACACCAAGGGCCTGAGCTGAATTCTACTTAAAATCAATGAAAACTCCCATGTTTTTCTTTATAGAGCATTTTCATAGAGGTAATAACCTAATGCCCCATGTGTTGCTCTCCTTTTAAATGTTAAGTTTCATCTACAAAACAGCATAGCTTAGCAGATGGGAAAAATCAAAAGAGCAGATATCAGATATATGGGCAATGTGAAGTCCTATATATGTGAAGTTATGTAGTTTTGCAGTTTCTGTTAATACAGTGTAATTCTTTTGGAATAGAGGAGGAAGTTAACAAGCTGCAAACAATCTGAAAGTCGGTATCAAAGCTTCTTCTAAACAAGGTTTTTTATAGCCTACCATTAGATACAAGAGAGCTGTTGGCCAATGTTAGGCTAGATAAGGATAAAATCAGGCAACTTACAACAGATGTAGAAAGCTTTACATTTAATCATGAAGATATCTCACCAAGCAACTGCCGTCTTCCTTTGCTCCACAGTCACAGAAGAATGAGCCGTACTTGGCGTAAGAAATCTCATGGTCCTTGTGACAAACTTTAGCACAAACCGTGCAAACACCAACTCCATCAACCATCTTGCACGTGTGGCAGTGGTACCTGCATAAAAGAAGCTAGACAGCTAAGAAGTCAGATCACCACAGTAACTCTTCGCAAGCCAAGATTGCTTGGCTGTTCAGCAGCCAAGAAAAATCAAGATGAATTTCTGGACATAAATAGCTAAGAGACTCTTACCAGTGTTGGTTCATGAATTCTTTCTGTGTGATGGTGAATGTGCACAGTTTGTTGCAGAGAGAATCTTCATCCTATGTAGAAAAGAAAATGTGCCGTTATCCTAGACTACTTTGGATAAATAGTAACTAAGTCACCGATAGCAGAATGGAAGGTTGCACCGCACCTCCAGTATATTAAAAGGATCCATGGCTATGAGAAATATCTGGACAACATTAGTGAACGGGATTTGCGCAGAGCTTATACCCTTCTCTGCATGCAGCTATTTAAATCAACAGTTACACTATGGCGATATCAACAGAAACCGTATGAGCAGCATTTTTGTCACTGCAATATGCTGGAAATTGAGGAGGTTTATCATATTCTCTTTATTTGTAGCTTTTATAAAGAACTGAGAGAGGTGTGGCTGCTGCCCCCCCCCCCCCAATGGGGTGAGGACAAGCATATTTGCCAAATCAAATCAGGCTAGGGAAGTTACTCGCAGCTCACAACGAGAAGGTAATTCAGGCGGTTGCGATCTATGCCCATTTGGTGACAAAGAGAAGGGAAAGAGGTCAGACTGACTAGGCAAGTAAGGGAGAAAGACTAAGTCCTTTTCTCTGTTAGATTTATCTACTAAGTGGGAATGTATTTTGCTCTGAACACTGTTTTTCTTCCTCCTTTTTGTGGAAATATTGTACTTATTTGAATGTTTTAATCAATGTTTGAGTGTTTTTCTTTATGTTTCCTTGGCTAAATGGAGAAAGCTAAGCCTAATAAACTTTGTAATAGTAAAACTAAGTCACCAGGATTTAGTTTTTGTTACTAAATAGTAACAAATCACCAGGACCAGAAGGGTATTCATCCCAGAGTTCTGAAGGAACTCAAATATGAAGTTGCAGACCTAGTATTGGTAATTTGTAATCTATTGCTAAAATCTGACACTGTACCAGAGGATTGGAGGGTAGCAAATGTAACGCCTATATTTAAAAAGGGCTCCAGAGGCGATCCTGGAAACTACATACTGGTGAGCTGGACATCCGTGCCAAGCAATTTGGTGGAAAAAATTAAGAACAGAATTACTGAGCATATTGATGAACATGGCTTGATGGGGAAGGGTCAACATGGATTTAGTAAAGTCATGCCTCACTAATCTATTCAAATTTGTTGGGGGTGTCAAGCATGTGGATACGGGTGAGCCAGTCGATACAGTATATCTGCACTTTCATGATGGGCCTCATCAAATGCCTTCTGAGAGACTCCTGAGGAAATTAAAAAGTCATGGGATAAGAGGCAGTGTCCTATCATGCATTGGCAACTGGTTAAAAGATAGAAAGCAAAGAGTAGGACTAAATGGTCAATTTTCACAGTGGAGAGAACTAACGAGTGAAGTGCCCCAGGGATCTGTACTGGTGTTTAATATTTATTTATTTTCACTACATTTATTTGCCACTCCCGCCTGCCACAGCAGCTCAGCGTGGCTTACAACTTTTTAAAAAACATACAAATATAAGAAAACATATATAATATGAAAACAATAAATAATAATATAAAACACAGTAAACCCCAAACAACTACCCCCCCGCAACTAATCCACAACCCCCCTGCCCATCACCCATCTCCCTCGCCAAAGGCCTGGCAAAACAGTCAGGTCTTACATTGTTGTCGGAAAGAGGGGAGGCCTGGGGCCAGGCAAACCTCTGTCGGGAGGGAGTTCCACAGCTGAGGTGTGGCCACCAAGAACTCCCCCCTCATGGTCACCACCCAGGATACCCGGGGAACTTCGAGGAGGGCAATCCCAGCCGACCGCAGGGGCCGATCCAAGACTTGGAGGATGAGGTGATTCTGCAGATAGGTGGAGCCCAGGCCACTTAGGGCTTTATAGGTCAAAGCAAACACCTTGAATCGGGCCCGGTAGACTATAGGCAGCCAGTGCAGAGAAGGAAAACTCACAGGTAAGCACCCAATTTTCCTCTCTCTCTCTTTCCAAATGATTCCTAACATTGTTTACTTTTTTTACCGTCGCCAAATACTGAGCTAAAGATTTCAATGTATTGTCCACATATGACTCCCAAGATCCTTTTCCTGAATAGTAACTCCTAATTTAGAACCCAGCATCGTATACATATAGTTTTGGTTATTTTTCCCTACGTGCATCACTTTGTCCACATGAAATTTAATCTGCCATTTAGGTGCCCAGTCACCCAGTCTCACAAGTTCCTCTTGCCATCCTTCACAGTCTGCTCAGGTTTTAACTACCTTGAATAACTGTCACCTGCAAATTTGATCACCTCACTCTTTACTCACTTCTCCAGATCATTAATTAATATATTATTGTGAATATGCTCCAATCTACTGGGACAACTCCTGGATGGCCAGCTCAACACACTAAGGTAGATCCCCGCTGCGACCAGCAGTAGGCAGACAAAGCTTTTTTGAGCATGAACAGAGGGATCTCCTCCATGAGCTCCAGTCGTAGAAATCACCCAAAGACTAACCATCAACAAACCACAAACCAAACCACCCTCGCTAACAAGCTAGGGCCAAACTGGTAATGAACACATTCAACCGAGACATTCTGTAATAACTGGATGGGGAGTTGGCTGTCTAGGAGTTTTCCCTGCAGAAGGAAAATTCACAGGTAAGCACCCAATTTTCCTTTTTCACCGGGAGCGCTCGTGGACAGCTAGCTCAGGACACTAGGGATGTTCCCGACCAGTATCAGATCAGAATAGGGTGGGAGACAGAAGGAGACGAATGTGTTTCAGAGGAGCAAGTTAAATCACCACCTGTAACACCCTCCTGCCAAATGCTGCCTGAATGTGGACCTTATAGTGCCTGGTAAACATGTGTACCGAGGCCCAAAGTTGCCACTCAACAGTACTCCTCATATGGAGCCAGGTTCCTGAAGGCCTGAGAGGTGGAAGCCCCTCTCAGAGAACATGCATAAAAAGAATGCCTGAGAAGGCATCTTATCTTGTGCCTTGTAAGCCTCCATTATGCAAGCCGCCAGCCACTTTGAAAACAAATACTTTGAGGCTTTTAATCCTTTTTCCTGCCAGGACTATAAATTACAAAAAGAGGAGAAGAGCGCCTAAAGCTTGCCGTCCTATCTAAATAAACCCTTAGGGTCCTTCGTACATCCAGTTTATGCCATTCCTTCTCACAAAGGACAATCTCCTGCCCCCTGTGAAAAGGAGTACTAACCTTAGGACAGAAAGCCAGATCCAAACGAAGAACAACAGAGTTCCCTAAACTCTGGTTCTAGAGAGCATGCCCCGAGCTCAGAAATTCTCCTGGAAGACAATGCCCACCAGGAAGGCCACCTTTAGGGAGAGGTAGAGGATTCTTCAATAGGTTTTAAAGGAACTAACAAGAGCCCTCAACACTAGGTTAAGATCCCAAGAAGGGAAACTGTGTACTACAGGAGGAGAGAGTCCTAGCAGCCCTCAGGAAACATTTAATGTGAGGATGTGTGTTAAACTTGGAATCCTTAACACAGGAGAGCACACAATCTAATGCTGACACCTAGTGCGACAGGGTTATTGGGCTTAAGGCCCTTGTCCAAGCCTTCCTGGAGAAATTCAAGAACATGTCTAACCTTAGTAGACAGAGGATATGGGGACTTCCCTGCACACCAGGAGGAGAACACCCACCACATGCATATGTAAACATTTCTAGTGGATTGTCTCCTAGACTGCATAAAGGGTGTCTAGAACTGCCTTCGAATACCCTGTCTCAATGCTCCCTGCTCAATCATCACGCAGTCAGACTCAGCAACCCTATGTTTTCATAATGCACTGGGCCCTGGAACAGCAGTTCTGGATCCTTGGGAAATCTCAGCCGGGGGTGGGGGACCTGCATACAATCTTCAGCTCCTGGAGGTCGGCAGACAACGGCCTGTTGGGCAGAACAGGGTTACCAGGATCAGGTGGGAGCATTCTCTCCGCATTTTGACTATTGTCCTGATGATCAGGGAAAACGGAGGGAATGCGTACACAGTGCCTTGTGGCCATGGCTGATTGAGTGTGTTCTGTGCCACCACTAGCAGTTTGCCGCCTGTCCCCACTGTGGCTTGTGGTGCTGCCGCCTCTGTCCGCGCCAGGAGGCCGTGCTCCCCTGCCGGCTCTGCTGCTGAGTCCTCTGTGCTTGCTCCCACTAGCACCGGGGCTGGAGATGATCTGAGCGGGATCCAGCTGGGCAGAAGCACCCGGGGGTGATCTGTGGCTCCCTTATCGCTGGAACTGGAGCCTGGGGGATTCTCCTCTCTTTCCTCAAGAAGGGATGGATGAGCTGGGAGGCCTTTGCTCTCTCGCCCATCACCCAGACAGTCTTTTAAGGTTTTAAAGTTGATTCCCCTAACAGTGGGAACTAGAAGTCTGCATTCTTCTAGTCTGGAGGTAGACAACGAACTGCAGCTCTGGGGGGCATATCCCTCTGCGCATGATCCAAAAAGCTTTGCCTCCAGCTGGTTGCTGTGGGGATCTACCCTAGTGTCCTGAGCTGGCCATCCAGGAGTGCTCCCTGTGAGAATAAAACTGAAAATATCATAATGCCGCTATATAGATCTATGGTACAACTGCACCGGAGTATTGTGTACAGTTCTGGTTGCCCCATCTAAAAAGGACAAAGAAGAACTAGAAAAAGCACAGAGAAGGGCAACAAAAATGAACAAGGGTATGGAATGGCTCCCATATGAAGAGAGGCTTGATGAGAGGATATGATAGAAGTTTATAAAATCATGAGTAACTGATGAATCTCTATTGCTGACAATGACATCAGACAGAGGACTCTCAGATCCCAAGTTTGCGGTCAAAAAGCACGTTTTGCCTTGAAAACTGAACATGCTTCCTCTGTGTCATCAATATTTATATAGACACCGGCAAAGTAATCTTTTTACTATTGCTGCCAACTATGAATAATCAAAATGAGGGAACCTACTGAGTCTTAAGCTTGAGAATCTTCTTCCTCCACAGCTAGCTCTTCCACCCAATCTGAGTCCACTTCGATGGCCCGTTCCTCTCCATCAACAGAAAGGTGACTGGGTCCCTGGCCGCTGGTCTGGCTCAATGCGTTAGTGACATCAGCCAGGTAGGACACAACGTGACACGTACATTCCAGAATAGTAACATGCTGCAGGTGGAGACCAAAACAACAGAAATATACTTAGCCCTACTACATATTTGTATTTTTCATTCTCAATAAGCACAAATTTTCATGGTAAATAAGTTAAAAAAATCTCTGCTTGGAAGGATTTCTATCACCCTCAGACGTTATACACCAGATAATCCACTTTAGGATTTGCAAGGAATTCTGAGGAGTGGTTGAGTGGTTAAGGCACTAAACTAAATCTCTGAAGGTTATGGGGTTCAAGTCCTGCTTGGTCTTACACTGGATGACTGCCTCCAGCCCACCCAGCTGTGAATGGGTACCCAATCCATTGGACTGGGGAAGTCAAAAGGTAGCTGGATGTGGTGTTAGTCAGATTACTCCCTTGAGAATCATAGGCCATAGAAACTAATGTGCTTTATCCAGCCCGATGGACACATGGCTCAGGGTGGACTCAGGCTCTGTGGTAATACTATAGGAATGGGAAAGAACATTTTAAAAAAATTAAAGGGCTATCAGGGATGGTGACCCTAGAATGCACTGCTCCTCCCTTCTGTACCATGTCATCAACTCCTCCGTTCTTTACCATGTCATCAGTTTTCTTCTTTACTGACAGAAGCCCATTTATAGATTCAGGGCCAATTAAAACTCTACTTTCTCCTATGCTAGAATTCTGCCTTTGCTTCAATTTATTTCTAATGCTTAAAATCCAGTCCTTTGAAACAAACACTGAAAATGAATAAAAGCCTGCTCCTCAACTGGGCAGTTCTCCAACAAACTCCGTGTTAAGTTGCTTTGCTGGTAGTCTGCTGATGTCATGTACTCAACAAAATTAGATTTCACAGGGTGATTTGGCAGGAAGCTGAACCCTACAAATCTTCCTGTATTTGGGAGATTTTCTCAACGATGGGATTAGATCCCCACCTCACCATCAGGAGACAGACTTCAACTTTTTTTGGAGCATGCTCAGAGGGAATCTGACCCCCTGTGCTCCAGTTGATATTAAGACACTGAAAACTTAAGACCTTCACTGACCCCTCAACTATCATGAACACAACTAATAACCCCAAACTCAGTACTAAACAAAACACCAAGTAACAGGCAGGCTGCTGGCCATCCAGGAGGATACCCTGTAGAAGGAAAATTCCCAGGTAAATGTCCAATTTTCCTTTCTCACAGGGATCTCCTCCTGGACGGCGAGCTGCAATAGTGAGGAAGCTGTCAAGCAGCATTCAGCAAAAAGAGAGAGGTATCTAAGGTCAGACAACCCTCGAGATATTCTGCTGCAAATACCACAACTTTACACCACAGCCTGCAGGGTTCTCCTGCCGAAAGCAGTTTCAGCTGAGTCCAGAACATGCACTTTGTAATATTTAGTAAAGGTGTGCAGAGATGACCACGTGGCCGCTCTGCAAATTTCCTCAAAGGGGGCTTGGTTTCTGAATGCCTGAGAAGTGGAAGCTCCTCTTAAAGAGCAGGTCCAAATTTTCTGTGGGAAAGATTTATTCTCCACCTGATAAGCTTCCTGCACACACGCTGCTAATCATCTCATTATTGTGGACTTAGAAGCTTTTAACTCCTTCCTATTCTGGTGATAGGAAACAGAGACCAGGAACATCAAAAAGATGCCATCCTATCTAAGTATGCTTTCAGGGCTCTTTTTACATCTAACCTGTGGCCTTTTTTCCCTTGGGACGAACTGGATTAGGGCAGAAAGAGGGTAAAACATTTCCTGACCCCTAAGAAAAGCTGAGTGCACCTTGGGACGAAAGGCAGCTTCAGGGCATAAGACGACCGAGTTTTCCCTGAAAGAACAGAAATTGGGTTCCACGGGCAAGGCCCCTAGTTCTGACACCTGTCTAGCTGAGGTAATTGCTACTAAAAAGGTTATCTTAACAGAAAGATTAAAAAGGGACACCTCTTTAGGTTCAAATGGGATCTTAAGTAGGGTGTTCAAAACCAAATTTAGGTCCCAAGAGGGGAAACGGTGAAACACTGGAGGAGAAATCAGTCTAGCGGCTTTCAGGAACCGCTTCACATGCAGGTGCCTAGTTATGCTGTAGTCTCTCATACATGGTAGAACACTATTTAAAGCAACTACCCGCCTAGCTAACGTGTTTGGTTTCAAGTCTTTACTGAGCCCCTCCTGCAAAAACCTACAGAATGGTTTTTGTCTTGGCTTTAAGTGGACAAACCATTAGATGAGCGCAACAGTGCACAAATACTCTCCACGTGCACTGGTATATATGTTTATTTCAATTTCTAGGCCGCCCCCTCTTGCCACAGCAGCTTGGGGCGGCTCACAACATACTTTAAAAACACATAAAATACAGTATCTCAAATCATAATATAAACAGTAAACCAACTTAAAACAATAGCAGCAATTAAAAACACCCCCATGGGGAACCAAAAAACCCCTGTCCCCAACAAACCCCCCGGGAGCTCATCACGCATCTGCCTCGCCGAAAGCCTGGCAGAACATCCAAGTCTTACATTGTCTTCGGAAAGAGGGGAGGTCTAGGGCCAGGCGGACCTCCACCAGGAAAGAGTTCCACAGCCACGGTGCAGTGACCGAGAAAGCCTCCCTCATCATCACCACCCGAGATACTTGCGGGACTCCGAGGGAGGCATTGTATGGACTGTCTTCTGACTTGCATCAGGGTTTCCACCACCACCAACGAGCACCCTAGGGTTCTCAGACCTCCCCATTCAACTTGCATGCCGTCAGCTTCAGCATGTCTAGATCTCATAGTTGATCGGGCCTTGAGACACCAGGTTTGGCGTGGCAGGTAGTCTTATGGGCTGCTCTGTCTTTAGATGTTGTAGGTCCGCAAACCACGGATGTCTGGGCCAGAATGGAGTCACCAGTATCAGCTACACCTGGTCCTGGCACGCTTTTGCCAACATTCTTGTGATGAGTGGGAATGGGGGAAACACATACATGAGACCTTTGGGCCATGGTTGATTTAAAGCATCCTTTGCTACTGTCCGACTCTCTTGCCTGTGTAACATTTACCTTGGGACTTTTGCGTTCTCTCTTGTCGCAAACAGGTCCATGACTGGCTTGCCATAGGATGACACCAGCAGGTGGAACGATTCTTTGCTCAGGGACCACTCTCCCAGATCCACCGTTCTCCTGCTCTAACAGACTGTTTGTATGTTTGCTTATCCTTCTATGTGGAGAGGTCTCAGGGATGCTACATGGATCTCCACCCACTTGAACTGTATTGTTTGCAAGTTCGGGGCTCAGGACTGAGGGCCCCCACCCCTTGGTGATTTGTGTAAGCTTTGGCTGTTACATTGTTCATAAACACCATCATGTGGGATCCCAATCTCTCTGGCATGAAGGCTTTCAGTGCCAAAAAGATCACCCTGAGTTGCAGACAACTGATGCTGTGGCGTTTCTCTAGCTGGGACCAGGTTTCCTGAGCCATCCTGTGGAGCATGTGCACCCCACATTCGAACAGGCTAGGGTCCGTTATCACGACCCTGGTAGGAACCATCATGGGGAAACCTTGGTTGAAGCGAGTGTCCTCCAACCACCAGGACAGGGAAGGTTTCATGTGAGTTAGTACTGCCATCCATGGAATGAGACCCCCAGTCAGCTGATCTTGGAATGGATGCAGCAGTTGAAGTGGTCTCACGTGGAAACGTGACCACTGCACGCTATCATTAATCTGTGGAGGCTCACCATGGTCTTCCAGCAAAGCTGGTCTTCTTCTAGTATCTGCCATATCAGTGCTTGCATTTTGTCTTGCTACTGCACCATAATGAAGGTTTTGTGGGCACAAGTGTCCAGTATCAACCCTAGGTGCTCTAGTTGTGTGGGTACCAGGTACTGAATTGTTCTGGTGACATCTCGAACTGCTTGATCTTTGGACCGTGAGTGTATGAGGTGACAGTCTGAAAATGGGTGGATCCCGATGGCCTCCTTCCCAAGATTGGCCACCAATGGGATGAGGACCTTTATGAACATCCTCAGGGAGGTGGCCAGTCCAAAGGGGAGCGCCCTACTGCCAATGTTCTATGGTGTACACAAACCTCAGCCACTTCCTGTGAGTCTGGTGAATCAGCACATGAAGATACGCCTCTTCAGGTCTAGCGACGTCAGCTACTCGCCCTGTCCAATGGCTGAGCAAATGGAAAGGAGCATCACCATCTTGAATTTTCTCTGCACTCTGTGTATTCTCCTTTATGTTTTGGGTGGGAGGAGTAGCCTGTGCTTTTTGACTTATTCCAGTGGGACTTGTATTTCTGGTGCCACGGCTTGTTGGCATGGTAGGGCCCACGGGCGGTGGGCCCTCCAGGGTGGCAGGGGCAAAGCCCCTCCTGGCCCCCAGGGCTTCCCTGGCCGGCGGCAGGCTCCCGGCGGCTTTTTTTAAAAAAAACACCGGTTGCGGCATTCTCACCGGTTGTGGCATTCTCACCGGTTGTGTGCACTCTTGCATTGCAGGAGCCAGACAGGGAGAATGTTCATACGGGGGCACACAATAGAGCACCCCCGTTATGAACTAAGAGGGTTCCAGCCTGTGCAGGGGGCTGGGAGCTGCTGACACACGCGCAGCTCTTAGCCTCCCAGAGTCCCTTCCTCCCGCGCAGGGAGGAAGGGACTTGGGGAGGCTAAAAGAGCTGCCTGCGCGTTCCCTGGATCGCAGAAGTGGTGGCGGAGAGGAGTTGGCAACCCCACCATGACGCTGGTGAGTATTTTAAATTGCGGGGCCCGGGGGGGGGAGGCACATGGTGGGAGGGGGGAATGGAGGGAGCACATGGGGGTGAATGTGGGCACATGGGGG